>LUGF01053433.1:182302-214404 GCA_001625245.1 Calycopis cecrops
TGTGACGTCATAATGTTAAATGTTTTCAGAGTAGTATTGACTATCTGTAGCTTCTGTATGTATTTTACGTAAAAACTTTCGAAATAAAGTGCTAAAAACATAACTGTTAAAAAAAAATTAATCAATTATGTGTGACAAAGGATTTATAAAAGCAAATTCTGATAATATACCTAGTGTGGGTATATTTATGATCACCGATTTCTTAAAAAAAGATACTCGGTATAGCCGCGGAGGAAACGCAAATGGAGGGCCAAGGGGGCCCCTCAAATATCTACTCCGGTCACCGACACGGATGACCTTATGGAGACCAGCCTGCCGCCCAGCACGCCGCCAGCCGCCGCCAGCAGCGACCACCGCAGCAAGCGGCAGCCACCAAGACAGCGAAGCCGCCCCCACGCGCCCCACGCCCTGCTCACGCCGGCCACGGATTGTGGTCACAGGCCGGCCGCATCCTCAGCGATGGTATATCTGCTGTTAGTAGCGGTTGCCCGCTACTTACCGCGCTATCACGTGCACTTCCAAACATCCTCCTCTTCTTACAGGAGCTAATCACCTCCCCGCTGTTACTCGGCGCCTCCAATTGGGCTCCCCTTTAGCCCACAACAACGCCGGGATATCGCCCTTGTCACTACACTACTATAATAGTAGTGTCCGTGTACATTGGCGATCCTGCCGTTTGTTCCCCCAGACGACGTTTATTTAATCAAACTCGCTCTGTCACCATCTTTTATATTACTGCTATGCAGCTACCCCCCTCTATTTTTAAATGATACCATTCTTCCAGTCGCCCGGTCGTGAAGCAGTCTAACCCTAGCGTGAGAGCATATCGCACCTAGGTCGCTGGTCGCCATCTGCTAGGCCTTCACCGGGTCAACCGGTGATCTCACCCGGTAGGGGCTGACAGCCTCCCCCCCCCTTCCAAGGACCGCCCCGTATTTACGGGGTGCGGAAGGTTCCACTCGCGGGGAGCTTAAAACTCCGATCGAGTTTCCCCAGGACCCTTGCGGGGCCTGAGAGACAGCTAATACACTTATGTAAAAATAGGTAAATAAGGTAAAACTATGTACCTAATGATAATTGTCTTATGTAATGTCATGTCATACTTATGTTTTTATGTATAAATAAAGTTTGAGGGGTGGCGAAAGTTGGAAAGGGCAGAGAATAAATGGTAGGGATAGGATTTTCGAATAAAAGATGGGCCCTCAGCCCATACTGGCACTCTCTACTCCTCCGGGCCACCTGAAGAAACTTAAGAAGCAAGAAGGAAAAAGTCAAGACTGCCCTGAAGTTCTCTCCCCCAGTTCCGCCCTCTATCGCCCCTCAGTGTTACTGTTTTCAAGAACCGTGTTTTATTTAGTACGTGCACACCTTACACCTATTGAAACGTCATCTACAGAACACTGTGCCACGTACGGCCAAAGGTGTGCCGTACATATTTTTTTGTTGTATTTTTACACAATGGGACGAAATAAGCTCGATAGCTTTTGAGATTCGACATTTCTAGTAAATTAACCAATAGAATAACAATAATAACTATGTAGATTCGATCAATTACAAATGTAAACAATGTATCAGTTGTATGTAATAATGAATAGGAATTGACATTGTGACGTCACATACGCTCGAGTATCGTTCGAGAATTGTCGGCGTGTTTTCGGTACTGAATTAAAAAATATATTTTTAATTAAAAATAACTTTTTAATTATAACGAATATAAAAAAAATAAAAATAGTTTTGTTATATAACTAATATATGATCTTTCCATTAACGGCGAAAAAAAAAATAATTCAATAACCCAATTCGACAAATATATTTTAGGTAACAAAAACAAAGTTAAATCATTTTCCAAAAGCGACTATAAGTAGGGTCATTTGCTGTCAAAAGCAACAACCGTTCTCAATAGGGTTCAAAGGTCCACATTCTGAGAATTCGTGATTTTCGTGAGTCATTTTAACGACTCCTTTGACAGGTTTATTCGGACTCCTAAAGAGGAAAGACTAACTATCTTTCCGGTAATTGGTAACATTCAAAGCAATCATTAAACGGAATCTTATATCTGAAGGTAGCAAATATGATTTCTCTTTAAGTACGGAATCATTAAATGTTGTTTTGTTATCGATGTTGTGGATGTCATTAATAATTCATCACTTGTGAAATCAATTAATGTAATGAATGATTATCACTACATAGTGTAAAACAAAGTCGCTTTCCGCCGTCTGTGTGTCTGTATGTATGCTTAGATCTTTAAAATGACGCAACTGATTTTGATAGGTATTTTTTAATAGAATGATTTAAGAGGAAGGTTTATTTGTATAATAATTCCATTTTTGACGTCGGAAATCCACGCGGGCGAAGCTCCGGGCTGAAGTTAGTTTAGTCATAAATTCAGTAGTAGTTTATAGTCAGCTATTAAAATTAAGTAGTAAGTATAGTAGGTACCACAGTATATTGCGTAGTAGAGTAAACCTCTTGATAATTTTAAATCATTTATACACATTTTTATTAGATACATAAGACAATTTTAAAAATATTTTTGTTATTTAAATTTCATATATTGTGTACTTAGCTATCGCATTTGGCATAACCTGTAATGATAGTTATAAGTTGTGGAAATAAATAAATAAATAAAATCTTTGATGTGCAAATGTGTTGGCAATTAATCCTCCTCCCTCTCAAATGTGTGCGGTGTGTATCTGGTGGCCCATGGAGGTGGATGGTGAAAATGGGGCCGGGCATCTGCATAGCCTCTATACGGATGTCTATAGGCGTCGGTAGTCATTAGAATGGCTCCAACCGCCCTTTAAAACAAAAAAAAATCAGTAGAACTATCACTACAATTCCCCCTCCTAACAAAAACGTATTACTCATATCACAAACACTAGCGGTCGCGTAATAAGCAAAAAGCATGCATCTAAATGTATTTTACACAACAGCAATTTGCTAATAGGAATAAACATTAACATTATTATGCCTACCATCGACATACCGACAATGTTCATCACGGCTTGCGTCATGTTTAAACGATTTAATTATAAAAAGCTATGCGCATCAGCTGCGACACGCTACTGGAGATTACTCCTTAAGATTTAACATGATTATGAAGCGAAAAATGCGCTTCATACATCAGCTACATAGCGGTAAAGCGTTATGCTGGTAGATTAATTATCGGCATAAAAACCTAGGTGTGAAAACGAATATATTTCCATACCATGTATGATACATCGCCTTAAATTGTTACTTAAAGGGGAAACTAACAATATTATACTTTGCATTCAAGAATTAGTTTCCAAGCCCAAGTCAGGTAAAATATTACAAAATAGTTTAAAAATTGTCAGTAGTCTGGTCAATTATTTTAGATACAAGGCTTAAGAAGAAGTAATGCCACATTGCATGCTTGCATGCAGCCGAATTGGGCCGGCACGACCGGGGAGGTAGCTCTCGCAGCTGTGCTGTCGCGTTTCGTGCGGTGTGTGAGTAGTCAGAAACCACGCTGCTTTCCAAAAAAAATACGTTATATAAGGATTGTAGCTCAATGTGCTATACGCTTTTTTTCCAACAAATCACACAAAACCTTAACGAATTTATTACACCTGGTATACTGGCGATAAACAAGATCACGAAGATTTTGGAAATATAATAATTTTCTAGACTAGTATTTTGATAAATGGAAACATTTGTGAATTCGTGTCATCAGTAGCTTCTAAGATCATGTCCTATGTATGTATTATATAGACGGAGTACGCGGAGGCACTTTCTTTTATAATATGCATTCAAGTAAAACTCGCTTCACTCTGCTCGTAAATTGTCATGGCTCCGCTTCTTTATTCTTTTCGTCGGCTTTTAATGGCCTCAGAGTGATATTAAATGGCTTATAAATTTCCCCCGGAATAGTGCTTCGGACGCAAACGGAATTGAACCTAATAGTAACGAGTTTAATCAAAAAATCTAAGTTTTTCTTTTCTTCGGACCTGAAGTATTGCTGTGGAAGGGAAGACAAGCCCAGTACAGCTTCATCAGATTGCTATGAGTGCTCGTCGGACGACGAGACAAGATTTGGGGTCGAAAGAGAGAGAGAGAGAGACCGTCCCCTCTCCCCCAGGTGGTAAAGATGCATCCCGATATGAGAATGTTTGTAATAGCTAAATCATAATCATAAACCTAGATCAGTCCACCGCTGGAAATAGTTTGTATAATAAACTCCGACCGGCGATCCACGAAATCGCATACTATTCGATTGAGAGAGATTGTCTTCCCACCTGGTAAATGGGCGTCCATGTCTTCATTTACCTGTAGCCTCCACTGTTTGCCCTGAACTCAAATAAAGAAGCATATAATATCACGCGTAGAATAAACCCAGTGAAAACTTAAAGACTGGTCACACACTGAGGAGATGTTTTTATAATATATTTATGTATTCTTTCTCAACTCCCCTGCAATACACTCAAAAAAGTTCGTCAAATTTCAGTGGCATACACAACAACACAAGAAAAAATGCCATTGCTGCATTACATTCGAATCTAACCAGTACTATCAAGAAGAATCTATTGCTCACATGAGCCTGAAAAGTGATAGCTGTGCTATCGTTTATCAAGAGTTTTGCGAGTTGTTGTGATCGTTCCAATGGCCCATCGGGGGCGAGGGGGTGTAGGAGCACAACGCATCTGTACCTATTATCATTAACGTCGTAATAACGGTCGATGCGGCGATCATTGAATAGCTTAGGCTACTCGTTTGTCTCCATAGGCAATGAAAAAATATTATCAACTAATTAAAATGCAACTTATAGTTTGCGCTGTCTAGAAAGTGACCGCACCGTTAAAAGAAATTGTTGTGAAATAGGCCGCCATATTAGGTCACACAATCAATGGAAGACATAATTAATAATATTCAACGCACACTCAGTCCTTCTATTCAGTCACAGAAAGTGGCTCACGTAACGAAGAACCGTAACGCACGAGTACGTGAGCAGAAATCGTTTATACGTTATTGTGTTGTGGTCGAATTTTCGGTTGATGTCGTTGTTTCGGTCGGCATGTTTGTTGGTAATGTACAATGGTTTTATTTGGTCGATCGTTGACATGTAGCTGTGTGTTGGTTCACCGCTTTGAGAAGCCAATTAGAATTACCTCCCACTTCTGGTTTCTTTTCATTACATTTCTTGTAGACCTCCAGGGCGTAGGCCTCGGTGTTTATTATTTTATTTAAAAGGTGAAAATGAGAGGTAGAATAAGCCGCTCATTATATAAAAGTTAACTTTTGTTGTACATTGCAGAGATGTACTAAACATCACTAGCGAATCATCGTTCTTATTAGAATGCTGAAAAGCTTAACTTTAGCATTTTTCTAGAGCCTTTTTCTTGCTACGATGGTATCGATAGAAAGAAGAGAAATGGAATAAACCATTCAAAGTACAAAGAAAAAGTTTTTTAATATCACTTTGATAATAAAATAGAAATTCACTTAAATATACTGCTGCTAGACGAAGATTCGGGACCAGATTAAACCTAGATCATATTGTAATAGTGAAGGAATCTTCAACTAAAACTAATAAACTTCTGAAACTTCGTAGAATCGACGGCTGTTACACTATTATAATCTGTTGAAAGTTTTATATTTAGAGGTTACGTTGAGATAAACTCCAGAGAACAGAATTTGATTTGATTGTAAAAGGCTTTTAGGCAAATTAACATATATATTATTGTATCGGTTGGTTCAGACGTGAAGAAATAATATCAGATATGAGGTCAAAAAAACCGATATAAAATGCGAATGTGGAAGGATGTAGGTACCAGGGAAGACCAAGACTTACGTACCATAGTCAGATTGACCGGGCAGTGGCGTCAAGAGACTTCGCAACTGAAGTGTTTAAATAAAGTGAGCTATGAATGCCGAGGAAGCGAGACAAGTAGATCATGATATGTGACACTCTATTTATTATCTCTATCCCAATTGGGCACTGACGTAAAGCTCTATAGTTTTTATTAATGGTAGATTGTGACACAAACTTCTTATTAATTATTCATTCTAGAGAGGGACTAGCTCAGTTTTTTTCAGTTCTGGCGAGTATTAAAAGCGAGAGCTTTTTGCTAGAATATTACTTTACCTCAGAATTAATGAACATTATTAATGTGCCCCGGAGAGACGAAAGAAGCTCTTTTACCGATAAATTTATTAATATTTCGTTACCTACGATAATGAAAATTTCCACTCTATCTACAATTTTCGTTAGAAAAACAAAGCTGTTCTAATACCTTCATTAATATTCTAAATAATAGTTCAGGGCTACCTGTGCAAAGCCTTAGTGAGTTGCTAGAAATTTGTAAATCAATGAAGTTATATCTATAGCTAGTGAAAATATCTGACTGTTTCTTATTCGATTGTGTCTGTGAAGTAATGTTTGTCTAGGTACTGGTGTATGAATTGATTTGATAGCTTTTCCTATCCAAGATCATGTCTGCAATCTGTAACATTCTTATTAGATTACCACATAATGGATTACTTTATCATAATACATCCATCATAGACTTAAAGTAACATTATATTTCTGAGTAAATATGCTTTTCGTAAATTGAATGAAATCGCGAAGCGAGCAACGAGATTTTTTTCTCAGAAGATGCGGAGAATAAAACATACCGGAAATATTATTACTGAATCGAATAATGTCTTTAAATAGTATTCTTTAATTTTATTGCTATAGAAAAAAAGATATAGTTTTCGCCGTCGTACGTACTAATTACAGATGTTTTTAACATATTGTGAACAAAATATATCAAGAAAACCCTTTTCGTGCGGTGTGTAAGCAGCCGGTGGCACATTGAGGAAGGAGGGAATCACATCTGTGTAAACTCAATGCGGATGTCTGTGGGCGTCGGTAGTCATGAAAATGGCTCCGATTGCTCGTTGCCCTCTTTTACTATAAAATAAAAAACCCTTAACTCTACTCTTAACACTAAAAATCTAGACATGAATATCAACTATTTAGATAAAACCGGAGAGTACTATAAAGCTTGAATATATCAAAATGTGCAATCATAGATTCAATACAGATAGCCGGGGCTGTGGCGTGCCGTATGTGGAGTATATTGTAGAAAACGCTCGTTCGGCTTGTATTTCGGTCAGTATCCCCACCATAACTCACGTCTCGCCTTGATTTACGCGGTCGACTCCATAGAAATTTCTAGATTTACATGTTTTTTTTAACATCCTAAATTTATTTTTAATTTTTACAATACATAAATTCATTAAACCATTTAAAATTTACGAATAACAATTAATATCAAGAAGCTTCTTAAATATTTTTAATTTAAAGAATACTTATTTTACCTTCTTTATAAGAAACACTCACACCCGATAACATAGACAGTTTTATAGTAAGGGGGTAAAAAAAGGCTGCTTGTAATATTATGTTGTTGTTACATGTACAAATAAATGACTTGAATTTACCTGTTGTACCATCCCTTCAAATTTCAAAATCTTAAAATAATGACTATTATAGTTATGTCGTTGATGCAGCTATCTCCTAATATCCGAAATCAATATAGGTCAATCTTTATATTTTCACAAAATAAATTACTTTTATAAGAAATACAAAATATATTCGCAATTTCAATCATTAGGTAACGGAAAACAAACAAAAGTTTCGATATTACTTTACAACTCGTTATTATATTTTGTTTGCACGTATAAATATATTGCAATACTTTTTGTTGATGCATAAATTTAGGAGCAAATACAAAGTTCGGGCGAACGCGGTGAATCCATAATTTATCGTGCATTCCCATTTGTTCCACGTACGTACTTTGTTAATGTTTCAAGAGATGGTGTGCTTGCGTAAGAGTCAAACCCGCGAGGTTTTTAAAAGGCGGATACAAACAAATGACCTCTAATGAGGTCTCTGACTCATTTATATATATGCCAAAATGGCTTCCTATTCTTTCGCAATTTTAGTTAACTTAACAGATCATTTTTTTATTATAGACAGAATATTCTGTTCCTTTATATTATTATAAATATAATATGTAGATCAGTTTTATATTGAATTTTTTTTAAGAGAATGTTGGCAACATTTTTTGTCTAAGGCCAAAACACAACGTGGCGAAACAGCCACGTTTCATTCTCGTATCCGCTTTTATATACTTTTTATAACTAAACCATACAACATTATGTATTACTTAAATACAATAATGCTTTGAAATAGAAGTGGTACATGAAACTCGTAATTTTTTTTATTTTTTTTTTTATTTTTTTTATAGTACAGGGGGCAAACGAGCAGTCGGGTCACCGAGATGATGATAACAAACTTACTTTTATACTTTTAGAACGACAAGATAATGATATATCTGTATATCTCTTTGGAACATCTGTTTTAATGATTCAATTCTAGATAGCTAAGCGAATCGGAACCTGTCAATCGCAGACGACACTTTCTTGACTTTCAGCCCTGATCAATGAGAAGAACTTGTCACTCTCTTCTGCATCAAAAGATTGAACTTTAAGCCAATAAGCTACAACTATTTAGTATGAGATTTTTTCATTGATGCGACCTGTCGTTTCGACAATATCTTTATTTTTTTTTTCTAAAATAGACACAATGAAGCAGTACTTAAATTCAGTGCCTACTTATAAATAATAAATCTTAAAAATATCAATAATAGAGTTCTTACGAGGGTCAATAAAATGTTGTTATACATCCGCAGTCGTTCTTATTCTGGAAAAAAGGATATAAAAATACACAAATTCTTTTTTTTAAATACCCTGAAATTTCTAGAAATAAATATAATACAACAAAAGGTACTTCCCAGAACAGAACATTATACACTTAGATCACATATCTATTCAAAAGTGTACCATTTTCCCCCGTAACCATTTAATAGCCTTTGTGGTGATTGTAAGGTCAGATGTTTAGTCACGATGCCAAGATACCGCAAAGGTCGTAGAGCCTACGTACTTTGCAAGAGTTACACTACATGCGCGTTACATGCATACTTATGTAATTTAGTGCTAATAAAAACTTATGGAGTTCGTTATGTTCTAAATTTAAATGTTCGCTATGTTAGGCAATCAGATTTTGCATGTTACTGGTGAACATAGGTTTGTGGTATGAATAAAAAAAATCATACATTATAAGCTATATGATATTACACAATTTCCACTAATTATTTCAATTATAATACAAATACCACCGGTTTCAATAGTATTCATGGTCAACGGGCGCAGATTCTTACACATTCGAATGTGCAATTAAGAATATTTTGAAATAGTATTTTTAAATATTATGAAGAATAATATTATGAAGTATATTGCAAATACACTCCATCGAAAACTTTTTTTACGATCTTGAACTTCTACCTTAGATTTACTCTTGTGAATAGCGCCCTATAATCTGATGGTCTGAATTGAGAAGGGAGCCGAGTAAACAAGCTTTTAACTTATAACATAGGAAATGATTGCCCCGTACCCGCCGCCTACGGCAAAACAACATATTAATCAAACGGTATAGTGTTTACACCTCGGGTGAAATTTCCGAAAACTTTATGTAAATAGGGCACTAAATAACTGAGTGAGGTTAGTATAGTGGTAAAAAATTGCACTGAGTGTCGAGTCCAACATAGGTCTAGGGGTTACCCGGGCTCCTAGGTATCATACGTAAATGTATTACTCTACGTCATCAATAGTGGTAAAAAAGGCACTGAGTGTCGAGTCCAACATAGGTCTAGTGGCTTCCTGGGCTCCTCTAGGTATCATACATAAATGTACTCCTCTGCGTCAACTTTAGTGGTAAAAAGGCGCTGAGTGTCGAGAAATAGGTCTAGGGGCTACCCGGGCTCCTAGGTATCATACGTAAATGTCAACAACAAAGAAGAAGCAAATGATAAAAAATTACCACCAAAGATTAACAGATACCTTGTTCTATTCCCGAGTTTGTATGTCCTTGGAGTTTTTAAAATTTTAAGAATATGTAGTAGTCGATATATGTCAGAGCTTGATTTCTCTATAGTCGGTCCGTCCGTTCGGAATTGGAGAATGACGAAATAGAAAGTGCAACAGTGTCTACGACACACTTGTGCACTATAGTATTTTACACTGCGTCGTCCGTTACTATTTACTTATGTATAAAGACATACCGCCTCATGATATCCTATTAATATTATAAATGCGAGTGTTTGTATGTTTGTTTGTTTGTTACTCCTTCACGCAAAAACTATTGTACCGATTTTCATGAAATTTTGCACACACATAGAGAGTAACTTGGATTAACGCGTAGGATAGTTTTATCCCGAAAAAATGTTCCTACGGGATACCATGGAGTGATTTTCTATATCAAGTGCTAAAATTCTGAAATTAAGTACCTAAACATATTATACATATTAAAGTATTTTATTTCAGTATATTATTGATCAAAACTTGACAATAATTTGTCTGCGTCCTAACAGTATGTTAACTTCAGAGATATAAAAATCTATTTTTCTGAGTACCTACGTAGTTTAAACTTAGTAGTTGCAAGATGATGATGAAAACAGAAATGTTTCATAAGTAGGTATCACGTAGATAAATGCTGCTTTGTTAATATACATAGTCTTAGTTTGAGTCTGAAATTGTAGGCTACGCTTATAGAACTAAGTTTCGCTGCAACTTGCGAATTTCACCAGACATCTTCATACCAACGGACTACTTACCCACAAGTTTGAATTGTGGTATGTAATGATTCGTATGGGAATGGACGTGAAGAAAATATATCGTATTGAAAGGAGTAAGTAAGCAGTCTACTAAAAACTTGAGTTTTTGAGTTGAAGCCTTATCATGCTGCCGCATTCGAGAAAACTGACTCTGAGTCTTCTAGCATTGGCTTAGAAGAAACGGATATGCTGTTCTGATATTCTTTTCGCGATATGCAGATGGCAGAATAGAAGGATGGCATAAATAAGGGCAATTCATCTGATTAAATATGCGCGTAGAAGCCGCGGTTTTCACTATGAGATGCTGCTGTTCAATCTGCTAGTTTGACATCTTGTAGAAGAATAATATTTGCATAAAAAACGAGATAAGATGAAAGGATTGATGAAAAAAATTAAATTTGACTATACCAGTGTATGGAATATTGATAAGGTAGAGTTTTCATCAAACAAAAATACACAAATTTCCATCAAAGCATTTATATCTACGTTATTACATGTTATTGCTATCTGTTATTTTCTTTATATAGCTAAATAATCCCAATTTATTATTAGAAATCATAATTTATTCGATATATACAGAATATTATCCTTCCTCTTTATGTAATCATGATATATAACATCGTATAGTTCCTAATATAACGCCAAGGGATTCGCAAGTAGGTCGTAGCCTATTAAATTTCAATATTATTCCAATAAATAAGCCGAGGGTAGTATAGGGTTGTATATTAAATAATAGATGCTTTGGACGAGATAAGCTGACCATTCGCTAGCAGATGTGCTTATATTAACAGATTTACTTTATTCACTAAGTGGTAGTGCCATGCTGCATTGTCGATGAAATGGACAACACGTACTGTACGCGTGGTACCGCTAATAACAACTGGCGAGTCGTGCGACTTGTGAGTTTCCGGTGGAGTGGAGGAGGACGAGGGGTCGACACGTCTGCATAACATATGTCGGTAGGCGACAAAATGTTCCGACCGTATTCCCCCTTATAAGTGCTATAAGTGTTAAAAGCATAATCTACTGCGAATTTGTGTAAATAAAGATACATTTATATTTTTTTTAACGCAATACTTGCTAAAAAACTAATAGTTGGACTTAAAATCATGTTAAACTAGCTGCGCCCCGCAGTCTCACCCGCGTAAATTTCGATCCCGTGGAAAATCATCCCATGGCATCCCATAGCAACATTTTTTCGGGATATAAACTATCCTATGTGCTAATCCAAGTTATTCCGTATGTGTGTGCCAAATTTCATAAAAATCGATTCAGCAGTTTTTGCGTGAAAGAGTAACAAACAAACAAACAAACAAACATACAATACATTTACATTTAAAATATTAATAGGATAAACACGTACGTACGTACTCTACGTAGAGCGCTCTGTTCTCCTCATGCTATAAAAAATAGTTATACTTATAAAATTGAGTTCTTTTAGAAATGTGAGGGTTAGACTGAATTTCAAGCGTCGAGACAGTTTCACGTACAAAAGTGCACTTTATATTCCATCAAATTTCTATTCTAATGACATTCAGTTAAATCTGGAAAAGACCAAATGCTTTATTCTAAGACGTTTTATTGTCTTTGCAGTAATAATGAGAAAATTTTATGGTTAAAAATATAACCATTCGATTTGGGAGTTGAAACCTTGCTAGTAACGAAAACCAACTGAGTTCAGATCCTTGGCCTGCGGCGACAACCGACATGTATAATAATAATATAAATATAAATAATATAAAATAATAAAATATAAATAAATAATATTTGCAACTTACGTAGGAGGAATGATAACATTAATATTATCCAATTTCCCCATAAACCAGATAGTATTTGTCATCCGATGGGGCAAGGCCGGATGAGGGTTCGCCCTTGCAGAAAATAGTAGGAAAAGCCTCAAGGCCTCACTCACCTCTAAGAGGAATAACGATCTTAACGTAAACAAAGCCGAATCAAATAAATAGGATGATTAAACAAGTGCTATAAAAACAAAATGGTTGAAACTCTCATATTTCGGCGATCTCAGCCAGCCCAAAAAGGACCTAAATTCCACAATGGAACAAGCTAAGACTAACATCGCGGTGTCGATATAACTAGATTTTGAAAACTCCAGCATATTGGAAAAATTGGTGTTAAAAACTCTATGCTCGGAATGAGAGAATTTTAAAATTTTACACCGAGCTTTCCGGAACTTTCGTAATTTACTCAAGGTCATGTTTTTTGTAACGTGTGTGTGTGTAAGTGTGTTTTGTAAAGAAACTCTAGAATAAAATTGTTTGTGTATTATTATTAGAGTTTTAAAATATTTAATAAATGTGTTAATATTATTGATCCTCTATGACATAATAGAAAAAGAAAAAAACAAGACTCTATTAGAACATATTATTATGACATCATTAAAGAGTTTGTGATGTTTCATCAATAATTTATTTTAACATTCTAATATAATTCTGGAGGGTATTCGCAGGTATTCACAGTCCGGACATTTACTCTAAGTGTTCTACAACCAGTATTGAACGCGTAAGAGTTGATGATGATTATAAAAGTGTATGCATAATACACTTTTATGCATATACACTTTTATAATAAGTATACAACACCAACTGAATGCTATCAAATTCCACACTCATCATTAAAAGTTTAAAATTATACACAACAAACTACAAAAAGCTTTCGCAGCTCTGTAGTTTGTAGTGTAGTTAGCGATACCTGTACTGCGGTGAAAATAATATTCAGTATTTTTTTTATAGTACGGGGGGTCAAACGAGCAATCGCGGACATTTGAATGACTATCGTCACCCTTAGATATCCGCATAGAGGTTATACAGACGCATCGCCCTCCTTCCTTCTCCTCCCTCCTCCATGGGCCACCGGCTACTTACACACCGCACGAAACGCGACAGCACAGCTGTCACTTTACGCCAGTTTCGTGTAAGCGAGAGTTACCTCCCCGGTCGTGCCGGCCCAATTCGGCTACATGCATGCATGCAACATTATACTTGGTAATAATAAATAATAATAAATAATAAATAAATATCTGTGGACTTTACACACCACGTTAGCCTAGCCCCGTGCTAAGTACCGTAAGGACTTGTGTTACGGGTACTAGACAACGGAATATATTTAATGTTTTTATAAATTTAGGAATTTTTATATATTTAAGATTTTTTTTATTATAGAAATACATATAAATACATATATAAACATCCATGACCTAGGCGGGATTCGAACCCGCGACCCCTGGCGCAACATGCTCCACTTATCCGAGCCCTGTACCACTGCGCCAGCCTGGTCGTCAAAATATAGAAACAACATTATATAATCAATGCTGATATTAAGAGCGTCAAAGCTTTAATCTAGCTAAATGGAATATTTGCATATCAAATGTTATATAATATGTCATAGTAATTTAAATAATATTTATTCATAACAGTTATTTCAAAGTAATCGTGGACGCTGAAAGCAATTATTTTTGTTTTGGCACTTTTTGTTTTGATGCCTTCATCATGATCAGCCCTAATGCAATGATCTACAATACACACTAAATCCATCGACTTACTGTCTTATTCCTATTAATAATAAAAACGCGAATGTTTGTATGTTTGTTTGTTTGCTTGTTTGTTTGTTACTCCTTCACGCAAAAACTGCTGAACCGATTTTCATTAAATTTGGCACATTGGATAACTTGACTAAACACAGGATAGTTTTTATCCCGAAAAAATGTTCTTATGGGATGCCATGGGATGATTTTCTATTTTCCACGGGATCGAAATTTACGCGGGTCAAACCGATCCGATGATCCCATGTAAATTAAAATAGAGTGTATTTCTATTTAAAGCTTATGTTATAATGTATATGTAATTAAGGCTTTACTCGTAACATAGCAGAAGATATATGCTACGATTACTAAATCTAACCATTATGATCAACTTCATTTATTTATTTATTATCTTGAATGTACTTAATGTTAATATAACATGAGTTATATGTAATGGTAAATATATTTTATAGATATATGTGTAGGTTTAAGAATCGTATACATTAATGTATCTTAATTAAATCATAATAAAATAAATTACAGTGAATCCGAAAACTTAATTTAAAAAAATCATATACAACTCAGGTATTTCTAGGTTTTACATTGGCCAGATGAATCAATTATTCTAATTGAATTTACTTTATCAATTAAATATGTCTTGCCAAAAATCGTATCAAAATATATCAAAATTATTCGTAAGTGAAAACTTGTAAACATTTATATTATATATTTTCATATTAGTAATAATTTATTATTAATAATACGACAAGACATTGTAAATTTTTAATTTTCCTTCTCGTTATTATTCCATTTATTTATATTTTCTACTTAATTAAGTCTTTTAAAACTGCCACTTACCAAAAAGCTTCGGTGATAAATCCAATCAGGGTTGAATGATACACAAAACACAGAAAGTCGGCACCAGTTAGGTTAGGAAATTATATACAACAAATCCACCCGGCGATGGGGTCAAACGGTTGGCACTGTTACGAGCTTGATGCACTGTCAATTGAATTAGTTGCGGTTACAACGTGTTGTAATATTAGCGTAATTTTTCAGGCTGCCATATGTTCGCAGCGATGTATACTAGCGGCGATCGAACAAACTACTCCCGGTGAACGCACGCTCCGCACTGCTGCTCGTAACGGCAAAAGGTCGTTCATTACCCACATTCTCTTTCCGCGCAAGCCTCCCCAAGTTGAAAAGAGATGACCGATACCTTAATATCTCATTCAATATAACAGAACGAGATAGATATAATTGCCTAGAAGGAAAACCCGAATTCGAGACTTGATAGTTTCGACTTAAGATCACGCTTTGTCTTTGTGAATTTTAAAGATATTTGTAGTTGCACAAATATGTGAGTAAACGGATATGTCGAAAACCAATTGTTGTATACAATATGGTGGCAAAAAGCATAAGCAATACTCGACAATGACTGGTATTTCATAGCAATTTCTCATTGATGAAATTCAATGCGAATAGACCATTCGCTATGTTTTTACTTTCAATAGAATGCTTATTGTGTTTATGTAATAGTTTTTCTAGTAATTATAGTTTCGGTTTTTTTGGTGTTTAAGGTTGTTATGGTATGATTACCACTGTGGAGTTTTGGAATTGGGAAGCTTCGACGGACAAATTAATATTTCTTTCAGACTCCTCATCATCATCAGCCGCAGGACGTTCACGACTGAGCAAAGGCCTCCTCCAGAGAATCGAGGAGCCTCTTGTATCCAGTGGCTCTCTGATTCTCTCATGTATTATTAGCATTGGAACTGTTATATAGATGTTGAGAATAAAACATCAATCTTCTGATACATCTTAATCTTAATAATGTTATAAATGCGAAAGTTTGTATGTTTGTTTGTTCGTTACTACTTCACGCAAAAACTGCTAGACCGATTTTCCTGAAATTTAGCACACACATAGAGAGTAACTTGGATTAACACATAGTTAGTTATAACGGATAGTTTTTATCCCGAAAAAATGTTCCTAAGGGATGCCATGGGATGATTTTTAATTTCCACGGAATACGTGGGTGAAACCGCGGCACGCAGCTAGTAAGACATATTTTATTCAATTATTTTCACTACCAATGTTTCAAGCAACAATACTTTTTATGACCAGAAGGCATCGTTAAGTGCTTGAGTAGTAAGTTAAGTTTTTCTAGACAGATGCATTTTGGCTACCCGATGGTAAATCTAGAGTAGATATCATATACAGTCCGGTCCGATCCTATAAAGATTTATTATAGAAGAAAGTCACAACTTTCAACTTCGTCATCTGCGGTATTAGTGATGGTAGAGTGTGGTTAAGATTTCCTTGCGCTGTCCAACGTAATTAAATCTCTCTTGTAAATATCTTAACTTAATTGCAATATAATATGCTTCTAGAGAGCAAGTACTTGTTAAACTGTTGTAGTCTGTGAGTCTCTTTTCCTTGCAAAGGCCACAATCTCCTTCACCCAGGAAATTTATTTCTTACATCTCTCAAGTCTAAGTGTAACTTCTTCATCAATTAAGTTTTAGATGTGAGATTTGTATTTAGGTGTCGTTGTTAAAAGTAAAAATATAATAATGAAAACTTACCATTTGGAATTTTTTCTAATAGATTAAACTATAAATACAATTTTTATATAGATTTAGTAAATAAAATAGTTTCTAATATGTAACATTATATCAAAATATTGTATTAATAAATTAAACACTAATTTTATTTTTTTTTTAATTAGAAATTAATATTTCTTTTGACATGATAAGTCACTATAAAAATTATACATTTAATATAGTAAAAAGCAATCAAACTATACCTATCTTAGTATTTCTGAAATATATTGTTAAAATAATATAACTACAGACCATAATGATGAAGAGCGAAAGTCCTTACATTAATTGAATATCTTGCTTTATTTGTCAAATATAATGACAACTTGTTAAATTAAATGAGAACTCTACATGCAGTACCTACGTTTTAATTTTACGCCCACAGTTGCTGGCATTTTTATTTATTATATTTGAGTCGTGTTTTGAAATATTCTATCAGATAAAACTTGATAAGTTATCAACGCTATGTAGTGATGAAAATAAATAAATAATCAAAAGCTTTGACCATTTCAACTGGCTTGACCCACGTTTTGCCTTTTCAAGCGCTGAATATGCTGAATTTGCAATGTAACCGATTTTCAGCGGAAGCTCAATTTGGTTGGTCCAACTTAGTAAATTGTTTTAAAACTCGTGGAACTAAAAGAATGAGTTTGTAACATATACTCCTGTCCTTTTTATCTATATAACTTAGTTTTAGAATTCACAGTTTGAATATTAATCTTCACTAAGATAGAACCTGATATGATATAGAATCTTAAGGAAAACAGCATGTTCCTCTCAACATGTTCGAATATTTATAGCCCAAGTTATATAATCTTTAGATCATTAAACACACCGAAACTTACGTTATTTGAAATATACTTCCTAAATTAAAAAGATTCATGGGTTCCAAGTCAGATTGCTCGTAGGCCCCCCGAAGATGTTGTCACCTTGTCGTTGAGTGGTGGTGGGGGGGCTTGCGTGCCTCTATGATCCCCAAGGCTATAACGGACAGTGCTAACCTTGCCGGACAGGCTTCGGGAGGCCAGACTAAGAACAGCTCAGCTGGAGGGTCTTCCACCCGTCCCTCGTTATCAGCAGATGACGGCGTCGATTACAAGGAAAGGCGTGGCGTGCTCCGCAGAGTAGTAGAACGAGGGATCAGAATGGGAACCTGACCCCATTGCACAGTATCAACGTTGTAGTAGGGACTGTTCAGAAACAGCCGGACAGCCCCCAAGAAGACGAAATCTGGCCTTTTCGCCAAAGTCAGCCTGCATTGGAGGGATCATGTTGCCTGCAGATAGAGGACAGGAGTTTAGTTGGTATTGCACTAAGTATCGAGTGCGACATGGGCCTAGTTAGTGGCCAGACTCGTTGGCCACTAACTAGACTGCTCGTTTGCCCCATTATACCAATTTTTATGGTATAATGGGGCAAACGAGCAGTTGGAGATATTTTCATCACCACCGACACCCATAGACATCCACATAGAGGCTATACAGATGCTCTCTTTTCTCCTCCCCCTTCCATGGCCCAAGGCGTCATACGTACTGTACTTCCTAGGTATCATACGTAAATGTATTCATGTATTTTCCTGTAATTAACTTCCTCGTTCAATTAATGTTGTTACGGCTATTACAGAGTAATACGTATCTTGATCTTGACATTAAAAAAATGTGAAATTATTGTGAATTATCTAATTAAACATGTTTCAATGTCCAATTAAATTATTATAACTAACAAATAATAAAAATACAACAAATTAGTGAGAGATCTTTATTTTTAGTACACGGGACAAAGTAGCAGTCGGAGAATTTCATTACCACTAACGCCTACAGAACGCCACATGATTATTATTCTGGGCAACAAGTCAGCATAATATTCTTTCTTGCTTCCTTCGCTCCAATGGTCCACCGGAAACTCACAAAGCGTATGAAACGTATCGTAAAAATATAATAATAATAATATTTTATTTGCTTTTATTTTAGCTTTTGCTTTATAGGCACTTTGAGGCGGCATCATGTGAGCGAAAGCTACCTACTTCCTGGCAGACCTATTTTGACAGCTATACAACATGGCAACCTCTCACCAAGAGAAGCTGGATACTGTTGAAAGCATACTTATAAAATAACAAGAGGAGGAGTGCGGAACATATTCTTTTCATCGTAACTACTGTCAATATCAATCTTACATTATGGTTAAACGCACGCTGTCTGCATAGCAAAAGGCACGTGCATTCAAAATTAAAAAAAACTCGTCAAGTGCAAGCCCTACGGATTATATAGAAGGGTTCAGACAGCGGTCAGCATTTGATTTGTTTGCTTCTAAGACTGTATTACTTACCTTAATTTTTGGAAGTTTGTTAAATATTTATGAAGTAAGACAAATATTTCTAATAGAATACTATCAAATAATTTAATTATTTTTACGTTACCAGCACAATATATATAGAAATACACGTATTATTATGGATTCATTTATTGTTTGTGAAATTGTTTATCGTTTTCGTGTTTTTCTAACTATATCTCGTGAATAATAGAGGCTGGCATATGTATACTAACAATATATTTTAAATCATAAATTTATTGCTTATAATAAAAAATAGACAATACAATAATTTTTTTTTTTTGCCAATATGCCAAGGAACAATGGAACACATTATATAGGGCTTGATATATTAATATAATACGTATATTTCTGTGAGATACCAATGCATGGACTTAATATATATGCATGGTATGTATACTTGCTTAATACACTCAAGGCTACGACATGTCTTCACTCTCAACCTACGGAAGTTTATAAGAAAATCTATGAATGTGGAATGTGGTTGCAGCAAAAGTGAAATGTCATGCTCGTAGAAAGGTTTGACGATAATATTTCATAGTATATAATTATAATTTAAACCATTTATCAGTGATCATCTAAAGTTTTTTTGTTCACTTTATAGTTTATCATTTACCTACTCATTGCGTTGCATTCCTCTTTTACTCTTGTAAAATGTCTTCCAAATGAATCATTAATTTTTGCGATGAAAAGTGTTATTAAAAGTTTTTGTGTCATTTCAGGTTATGGTCAGTGCAGTGATATAATAACAAATATACAACATACGCAATTATTATCTTATGTTAGTAACAATACTCCTCCAATTCAACGGATTCTCGTGAAATTTTGTGTGTACCTATATCGTGAAGGTCTGAGAATCGTGCAACATCTATTTTTCATCTCGATATTCCCACGAAATCGAAACTTACGCAGGAAAAACCGCGAAACGCAGCTAATATTATATAAGAATATTGCTAATTTCAGTATTTTGTCAAATGTCAAATAACCAAGACAACTTGCTTGAATATCAAAACACCTTGGCTCCAAGTTTGCAACTTTCCTAAGAGTCATTAATTTCACAATTTTCGGAATTGATGACGTGACTGGGGTGTTAACGGCAGGGGACGCATTACTAACGACTTTTGGATCATAGGCGAAGTAATGTTACCTTCGTGACATAATGAATAGCTTTTATAATAGCTTGCATCGTTAGCTTGCAAGTTTTGTGTTACAAAGATTTCAGGACAGGTTCTTGAATTTTGCGAGTTTTATTTTCGTTTCAGTTACTGATAAACGACGCCTGTGCTATTGTAGTAGTGTTTGTTATCTTGAAGACAGTGAAATGACGACTGAACAGTCGATTTTCAAAGGGTTTATGTCTTATCACACGTCCAATTTGACATTTTAGGAGGAAAGACTATTATGTGACTTCTAATATTTCTTACATCGTCTTACAAATTTCTTATGATACAACTATATCTTCATATAAAATGAATACTCTCACAGACACAAATCCAAGGCCACTCAAGTTTAACAACTATAGAGTACATGAGACAGCCTCTTCAGCCTTTAATGGAAAAACCTTTTATTTAATACTTAGATACTTTTTTGTAACCTTTTTAAATCGTGTATAACAAGTCGCATAATTTCAACAACAACAAACATTACGAAATAAAGTGCATTCTTTCCTGCCTTTTTATTTTCTCCGATCTCTAGAAAACGTTAAAAGTAAATTCGTGTACACACGCGTGTTAAAAGCCCAACATCTCCGGCGTGACTAAAATAAAATATTACAATACATATAAATAGGAATGGAATTTAAGGATTCTTTGTTGTTGTGGGGTTTCTCTTTTGTTATAGGTACTTTTGGTATCTTTGTATCCTTTTTTATTTATACATGAAGAGATTTTTGCGAGTAATGTACATCTGCTCAATATTATGTAATAAAAATCTTATCTCACGTTGCTTCTCCGGGCTAGTCTCCGAACCTACAAAATCGATTTTATTGAAGTTTCGCACAGATTTGTAACTGAGTACAACTTAAAATAAAGGCTATATTTAATTTCTATTACTGACCATATTTTTTTTTATTTCTTTGAGGTCTAGTACTAAATAACCACAATAGGTCCCGGGAGTCGAATTCTAGGTCCAAACAAAAAATGTTAGTCATATTTTTAATTTATAATAACAGTCTTGAAGAAGGCGGCGTCATACCCTCGCGCCTCAGAAAGCACGTTAGAATTGCCATCCCATCGGAATAGAAGAATGAGGGAATAGAGAGTACCTACACTTGTACCTGCGCAAATACTAGTGCACATGGCTCGTCCCTACGTAGAAGGGCCGTTGTAGCCGAAATTCAGCTAAAACGACATAATTTTTTTGTTACTGTAGCGCATCGCCCAGTCAGTTATTAAAATATGTGGTGTAATCTATACATATAATAAAACTGTAGAAGACGTATTTTGTCTGTGTCTTCTGCGGCTTTCACGCGAAAACTACTGGACGGATTTTAATGAAACTTTTTTGTTATATAGGTATTAGTACTCGGTAACATAGTGGCTATAATTAATCAATATAATATATAACGCTGCAGTCGGTATCATGACTTGAAATACACTATTGTAGGGCAAAATACCGGATTGAAAATTCGGCCACATTACATTTACGTTACCATGAGAACATATTTTCCCATAATGACAAGACAACGTCAGTCGGGTTAAATATAAATTATTATGAGCTCCAGCTTTTTTGTTATTACGTATATTGGCAATAAATGATAATCTGGCCTTTATGTTGGACACTAACGCACAATAAAAGGACACGTTCGGTTCTTTTACATTTAGTTAATTAAATTAAATAAATTAATGCTCCACGAAATACAATTTCAAAATAACAAAAAATACTAAGCAAATTCGTTCGTTAAAACTAATTAAAATAAAAACAATATAATAGTTTGTTAGGCCAGTTAATATTCAGTCAGACCGCGCACCGCCTACACGAGTGTTCTATCAACAACAGACAATTTAATAATAAAACTCGTCAAATAACAATACCACCTCACAAAAACTGTTTTGTGTCCATTACCTAATAAATAAATATTAGATAGACCTTCCTAGTTAGAAACCAGTTTGGTGCTTTTTTACAGTATATTATGCAGACTAACGAGCAACCGAAGTCGTTTAAAAGGCTATAATATACATCGCTGTATATGTGTATAGACTCATCTATGTAATGGAGACGGTTGTCTATCGATACTTCTGAAACTGACTTGGCCCACTTCTCGTTTCCACCACCGCTAGTCATCTTGTCAGCATCGACAGCGGCAACCACTTATTACCCTTTGATATGATCGCAGGGAGTGCGAGGTACAATCAAAACTGTCTTGGGCAAGGAAATAATTATCAGAAAATAGGAGGGGTGGGAAATAATTCCAATTTACCTTCTCATTTAAAGCGGTATTTTCGATACTTGCTCAGATAAACAACGGTGGGACGTAGCCGTACATTTTGTAACAAAAATAAAATTTGATGGCTGTAAAATGGCGGTTCTAAAATAAGCCTGGTACCCGTAAGTGGAAATATCAACAAAGTTACGCGCAGGGGTCAGGGGTGCCTGCGCCGCGACGTAAATTTTATCACGAGCCCCTCTAATTTATTTGGCTAACCCCCAGGGGCTCGCAAACACTTTCAGGTACGAGGTGATGTCATAGATGCAATGCAGCCGAATTGAGCCTGCACGACCGAGGAGGAACATCTCACTCGGATACTGCCTTAAAAAAATGTACAGGCGTACTTCGCATTTTATGCAGTTTGTGTGAAGTGCGTGGCCCATTGGGGGATGTGGTAAAGAAGGACCACGCATCTCTACATGTCCGTGTTTATGGGCGTCGGTAGTGATGCTATAAAAAAGAACAAGGCAATGTAATATAAAGACTGGTGAGTATACGGCCATATAAACTTAACTCTTTTAGTTCTTGTATAAAGTAGTAAAGACTTTAGTGTCCCATTAAGAATGACATATCTCCTACCCGCTCAAGGAACTTTCTAGATTTAATTGCTCTGTACAAGGTAGTTCCGAGTGTCTTTATTACATGTGTGTTGTGCAATCTAGTGCACAGCCACATTAAGATCTAGTTTTTTTTATGACTGTCATGGCATTTGCGATGAAATTAATGTAGGTAAATTTAGGAAATGAATCGTCACCATAATGTCCACTATTAGACGGAACGGAAACTCATACATCGCACGAAACGTGACAACGTAGCAGTTTCGTTAAAAAAGTAGCATGTGAGTGATGAATGCCTATTTGATCGTGCAGGCTCAATTCTGCTCTGCAATGCAACATGGTAGTACCACTTACAATAAGTCTTTCGCCTGGTCTCATCATGCAGGCTGTAGCATACATAATAGCCACAACTAATCTGATGGTAAGTGCGATACAGGAAGGTATCCCTTAGCCCCTAGTAGCGAAATACAGCTGGAAAAAACTGCAGAAGTTCCAGATGAGAACACGATCTTCCTGCAGCTAAACCCGGGATGGATGCAAGACCGGATCGATCGTTTCAGCGTTCACGTCCAAAAGTGGACTAACAAAGGCTGGCGATGATGATGTGATAATGATGATGGTGATGATGATGATGATGATGGTAATGATGAAGATGGTAAGGATAAATAATATTGAGTATGTTCCGTGTCACAATCCACAATCCTCATTAGGGTTCCGTACCCAAAGGGTAAAAAAACCCTATTACTAAGGCTCCGATGTCCGTCTGTCTGTCACCAGGCTGTATCTCATTTATTTTTTATTATTAGTTGTCGTCTAGATGGGAATGGCTGGTGATTAGGACGGATAAATCATCGAAACAGATATTTTTTCCGACTTCTTGGTTGGACGATGTAATTTTCTGTTTCGATGCTCCATCACTAA
Organism: Calycopis cecrops; assembly: GCA_001625245.1. Lineage (NCBI taxonomy): Eukaryota > Metazoa > Arthropoda > Insecta > Lepidoptera > Lycaenidae > Calycopis > Calycopis cecrops. The sequence continues at coordinate 206,353 of LUGF01053433.1, forward strand.
TAGCCGGCTATTAACAGATATTTCTGGTTGTAAGATGGAAAATCGTAGCAAGCTTTTTATTATTAAACATTAGTCATTCAATTCAAGGTGAATATTGTTTTTATATCCGTCTTGTGATGTTTCAAAAACCTTTGTTTACGACTTGAACCATAATATACCTGTTATAACAAAAGAGGAAGTCGATAAAAATCCAGTTTTATCACTCTTTCTAAAACAGAATCATACTAAAATTATAAAATATGTGAATGTGAGTTTGTTTGGTGCGCTTTCACTCCAAAACTACTCAACCGATCATCATAAAACTTTGTACACTAGCCCCCTTATTAATAAACATAGAATAACTTTATTCAAGTAATAACCTAGTAATAAACTGACATCTGTCAAATTTCATAACAAAAAACACATAAAATGTATGGAATTTGACAGATGTCAGTTTATTACTAGGTTATTACTTGGATAAAGTTATTCTATGTTTATTAATAAGGGGGTAGAAGTATTAGAAATGAAATAGGATACTTCTTATTAAAAAAAAAATGTAGGGTCAAAACATTATTGTGGCCGACATTGTGATTCTATTGCAGTTCTATTTGAATGTAATGTGCAATTGATATTTATTGAGTTATCTATTTAATTATGCGGCATTTCCGGCTCTAGACGTTTTTCATTCTAAAACATATTTAAGGGTACACCAAAAACTAAAACAAAACCCAAAAGCGACATAAATAAAATAGTTCTCATATACAAATGGTTCTCGTATCCGTTCTCGATCACATACACGTCATTGGATAGGAATCAAATTGTTCCCATTAATATGCCATTGATCTGATGTCATTCGCCTCTGGCTTGCGGATCTGAAATTCGTTAATTAAAAATTAGTGACACAATTTTCGATACGCATTAATCTCACTACTGAGTTTTATTTGGTTCGGCTATATAATTAGTGTTGTGTTTTATTCGAGAGTATGTGCTGATAAATATTGTTTGCCTTCTCAATATATGCCCTTGATGTGTTATGATGAAATTGCTTCATATGATTTTCTGTTGACTGTTTTATGATCGTTGGTTGGTTGTGTTGTTATCCACCACGTCTATGTAACTTTTTCCCCATAATCTATAAAAACAGGCAATCATAGCATCTGCCGGTAGAATTAAAAACTAAAAACTATTATTTTATTAGCTATTTGATAGTACATGATCATAATATTTTTCTAATTACATGCCAATTAATAAGTTTTCACTTCAAAAATTGTAGTCTTTTGAATGACCTGCGTCCATTGAGGCGTCCACATGCAACCAATTCTTTAACTTCCTGGGCGAGTTTTGTAAAATTTTGTATGGTATCTGCTTGCACTACTTAAGCCTCTAGTGCTTGTGATTCCACTGACTTCGGATAGGGTAATGCTATTTGTACTGCAAGAAATGAATCATATATATAACAACATTTTAGTTTACAACTTAACTATGAAAATGCTAAAATAATTCAAATGGATGACAGAAACCTGTAAGTTTCTAAGTAACTTTTCTTTTTTCGAACGTCTTTTCTTGGATCGTTTCATCTATAATGTACCATCGTGAACAAAGAAGATAAATTCTCTTACGTAAAACACATTATATTTAATGCAGCATCAAATCTTTTGTAAGACGTTTACCAATTTATTATTAATCTCCTTCATCGAAGGATCTTATCTGACTCTTTGTGACTTTTTCATTAGATGGTATTTGTGACTTTTTTCATTAGAACATTATTGATTTTCGATGTTTATAGGGACAGTAGAGAAGACCGAGGTTAAAAAAATATAACGTACAAAAATTTATAAATAAGAGATGATGATGATGATGTAGGATTTTTGATCGTATTTTCCATTAACGGAATTTTATTTTCAAAATAAAAACATGACATTCCCTTTCTAAGGTCTATTAAAAGCACAGTGTATTTTGAAGATATGAATATAAAACGAGCAGTAGTTTTTTGATTTGACGAAAAAAGAAAAATTAATTACTTTGTTTCTGCTAGCTTCTTTGGCAATGAGCTTTTAAAACCGTTTAGAGTTGCTAAATGATATACGAATATATAAATAATACAAATATGGCAACAATGCCATGTTTGTATTATATAGATATTCTTATGTAGAGTTTCACTTATTATGATTTGTTTGATTATACATAATATATCCAAACAAGTCGCGAACAAAACTTTAAATTCGCTTTAAAACTGATTTCTCTTTTATTTTTAAGTTAATCGCTTGTTATTAAATATAGAGCCAATTGTCTTTAAATAAATAAAAATCTACACATTATTATGACGTGACTTCACTTATTAGTTATTTAGCAAATGGTGACTTCACTTAATGTCTTTTGTAGTCAAGCTGCATGAAACACATTACCAACAGTACCGTCCCTCAGCACAATGTGCCTGTTTTCAAAAAAAACTTGAGTGCTAAACGTTTTACGCGATTGTATTTTATTAGTCATTTACTGGAGATTTAAAAGTAACACGGACGTTTAAAGTAAATTAGATTACTTATCACTTGATGCGCGGAAAAGTTGATGATATTGCCTGTTACGGTACACGCTAGTACGCAAAGAAGGCCTTCTAATATCTAAAAATCTCATGTCCCGCTGTTTATAATACTCTTATGCCGTTGCATAAGAGTATTTACATAGTTCGACTGACTATCATAACTTTTTAGGTTAGTTATTAAAGTATTTTGAAGGTTTTATAATGACATTTTGAAACGTATGTGAGAAACCGCGAGAGGCAACTAGTGTTAATATAAATTTAGAAATGATGAATAAGATGATATCAAATTTAAATTTGCAACCAACGACAGTCGTCGAAACATTGTACGAAGTAATATAGCACGAAGTTCGTGTAAGTAGCATGTCCAACAAAGTTCTGCTGCCATTAAGTTTGATATCGCCCCACACATTTACAGAATCTTTCGTGCGCTTACACTTGAGATAATAGGGGATCGAGAGCTGGGGACGGCGAATTCCGATATGTCGAGACGTTGCCTTTATCCCAGTAATTGAGGCGGGATTTCAGCCGGAAACTCGATCCCGGACCGATGTAGGTGAAATAAAAATAAATATTCATTTTGATTCCGTATCTAGACATGATTGTGTGAACACGTTATGTTGTAATTGTAGTTGTGTGCTGATTTTAATACATGGTAAAGTCTTTACGAAATACAAAAATACAATATGACAGGAAGTTGCGGCTAAATCCTAGCTTGACCAGCAGGTATGTATGGTCCTTGCTCGCTCTATGTAACATGTAGAGCTATTGGTGCTTAGCACCCAAATCAGAGCGGTACGACCTATTAATAAGTATCTTAATCCCTCGCTCACAACCTCCTTAAAGTAGTGGCTATATTCCAGCCTTATATACAAATGTGTGTGTGTGTATGTGTGTGGAATAGAGTATCGCTTCCACATTACCTAAATGCCAGTATTTATAGTCGTTAGTAGCCACCAAGAGATTTCCAGTGCACTTTGCCCCTTATACTATAAGTAAAACAATAATAATTTAAGTTTGAAAGCGTTTCGTACGCTTGATTATTATAGAAGGTGCAATTGCAGAATTGAGTGTATAATGATGAACCATCTGCATAAATATTGTGCCTTGAATGAACAACAAATCGTCCGAATATCATCATCATCTGTGAAATTATTTACTGTCTAACTGTCACGGGTCATGAGAAATAGCTTGGTGTTACCGACATACAGACTAAGACGGCCAGATGGATAGCTAAAACTTAATAAACAGTTTTATTTAGGTCAACAAATTATCGTTTACATACCAAATTGTCAAAGTATTAAAAACCTTAATACCCCTTTTATTAGCTATATAACATCAGAACAGCAAAAAGGCTATAACTAAGTATGTAACGTTAAAATGTTTATACAGCGAACTTTATAGCACGGTCGTTTTAAAAAGCCTACACATTAACGGCGTGCAATAAATCCACCTTTAAAGCAAGAATTACGCCCTGAATGTGGCCTGTACCTAAAAATGTTTGTGTCAGCAAGAACTTTTTCAGGTTATGCACATAGAACGTGACAAAATACTTTTTACTTAAATTTTTTTGTAGTTGTGTGTAATATAGAGGTTTTCATCTGATAAAATAAAATAAGAAAAAAAATATCGCTCCAACCAATTATTGTTGAAAGTTTCCATTGAGATCTACAGAATAATATATTATATTTTTTAGATTTCTCACTCTTTTATTTTAAAAGTTAGAGGGGGGGACACTTATTATTCCACTTTGGAAGCGTCTATCTTTCAAACAGTTAATTATAACGAAAAATATTTTTTTTTAACTTTAATGTCATTTTAAAAGACCTGTTCATAGACACCCCTGACATACAGGTTAGATTAAAAAAATATATTTAGTTCAGTGTGCGCCCCCCTTTACTTTTTTTATGTATTTATTTTTGTTCAAAATTCGAATAGCAGTTCACAGAATACATACACCCTACAAAGTTTCAAGTTCTAGTTTTTTTTTCATTTACGGACCCCTATATCTTTGTATCAAGAAATCGATATTTGTTTGTTTCTACTCTATGCATTTCGAATCTTTTGATCAGTTTTTGATAAAACTTATTAGGACCATAATATAGGTGAGAATGACGCATGAGAGTTTTCCTAGCCCAAAAATCTACATTCAAGTTCGTTTTTTTATTTTTATTCACTGATTAGGTAGTATTTCAATACTATTAATACAATGCATACGTACATTATTCGGGTTTGTTAATTTTGTTACAACTGAACAAATTTTGTTTTTGACGCCCAACGATGTAGTGATGTTGTAAAACTTGTGTTTTTCTTTTCGGTTACTTAGTGTACATCACTACGTCTGAAGAAAGGTAACAAATCTTAAGCCTTAAGCTTTCAAAGACGAAGTTTTCAAACAAGAGTTAACATAATCTTCCAAACAAGAGTTTAACTACAAGTTCGAATGCACAAAGCAACGACAGTTTTATCATCTAAGTAGCTACATTTCGTGAATTTAATAGTATTTTAATTGTAATTTTTTATCTTTCTTTTTGAGTAAAGTTGTGTTGCACCCGAAACCGATCAGCTCGATTAGGAGGTACTAATAACTAATAAAAAACTACATTAAAAGGTTCCCTGCTCCATGTATTACATATGAACATCTCTATTCTTTTAGTATTATATTTTGCCCGTAAAGGTGTTCGCACATTACACCAACTCAACGCCGGCTTCACTCCAACTCAACTCGACGTGTGGCATTCAAATGTAAGCTTTATGTTGTGTTCCTTAAGAGTGAATTTGTCAAATTTTTAAGTTGAAAGTTTGAATGCCATACGTTTGTTGGTAATAGGTGGACGACGCATCGCAAACACGTTAACAAAGCGTTACCAACTCCTTAGCCACGCATCGTACACTTTATTAAGAAATTTCACAAATTCATTCTTAAGGAACACAACATAAAGCTTACATTTGAATGCCATGCTTTGAGTTGAGTTGGGATCGGCGTCGAGTCGTTAAAATGTGCGAACGAAGGAACAGAGGCCTATTAAGAGGAAGGCGGATGAAGGACTACGTGCATGTATAAACCCTAAGAGAATGTTAATGGGCATCCTTATTTACAATTCCAGCTAAAGTAAAACCCGATTTGATATATAATCTGTCTCAATACGGAAATAGTACCAGACCGACATATAATTATCATATACGATACAGAAATATCACCATATTACCATACATTTAACAATAACATAATATGGTTAAGACATCGCCCAGTGTGAGTGAGAGCGATAACAATCGCTTCCTTCTGATTAACCGCATTGTAATGGACATGCACATTTTGAACAATTACTTAAAAAAAATAATCAGAAATAAATGATTGAATCAGAAATAATATTTTTATATTTTGATTTTAATTTTTAAGCAATTACAAGTATGTATTTTTTTTTATTCGTATGCATACTCCTACCTACCCCGATATAATTTTCAGGATTACTTCTCCATTAACAGGGGCAGTTTTTAAGATGGTATCTAGAAAATTTTATGTATTTTTTTTTTAATTTTGAGCATTTAAAATAAAGCCCAAAATTTATTTCTTTTTCCAATATTTTATTTTTTATATGGAATTTCATAAAATATCGCGAAAAGTGGTATTGTGGTATGGTAGACCAACTATTGAGCTAGTTTTAGAAAAAAATCACGATTTTTATTAAAATTTCACAAATAATGTCCAAAGTTATCGAACCACTAAATATCGCGGAACGTAATGAGGTAGATATTAAACCCCTGTATCCTCTAGACCCATATTATCCACCCTTCAAGTTACACCGTGTATAAAATTCTCGTGTCACAATGTTAGCTGCCATCCTACGAAACGGCTGGATCGATTCTTATGAAATTTTGTGTGTTTATTGGGTAGGTCTGAGAATCGGCAAACAACTATTTTTCAGCTTGATATTTCCATGGGATCGTAACTTACGCGGGTGAAATCGCGGAGCGCAGCTAGCCGTATATAAAATTGAGTGTCATTGTTCCAATGTTACTGTCTGATGACGTAGGAACAGTATCATGACTGTCGAAAACATGAAACAGTAAAAAAAGAAACAAGTAATACAAATAATTTATTTTTGTGACTAAAAAGGATGACACAGAACATGTACAGAGAAACCTAGTAGAGTTTAATAGGCGCAAATTATTTCCAACGTACGTTAAACTTGCCAGATTAAACTTTTGTTACTTTTTTGCGTCTAAGCAATAACAAACTTAATTATACTAAACTACCTTTACTTAAATTCTAACTTTAAACAGAATTACGTATATATACTAGACGCAGACTTAGTCGCAATAGGTTTTTTGAGAGTCGAATATGACGTAATGCTATAAAAACCCAACGCAAAAAATATAGACGGCAGATTAACGAAATATATTATACCTCGTTGCGTAATATATGGACTCGAATTTCGAAGGATTACCGGGGATTTCGATGATATACGATATTAAATAAACACCACACTTTAAATAAGCTACCCTTTCTGATAAAACTCTTTAAAACGCAAAATTATGATATTAAAACAAAAAAGCGTGCTTATCTCTTAAAAAAATAGTTGATTCATTTATCATGCTTATTACTCTTCTTTTCATAGTTTTTAATTAGAGTTGGGTAAACAAGGTGTAAAAATAGAATCTAATTACAAAAACTCGGCTATCCGACTTTTCATCTCCTTGTTATCTGAATCTCATGCTCAATTAAGCTGAATCTCATAAATACAATGATGAAATTTTCTCAGACCATATAAATATATCGCTTTAACCGATTCATACTTGTCCTGTTTTTAAATTATAGTAGGCTTTATGAAGTTCTTTTAACGTTACTTGACTGCAAAGCAACATCGACATTATACGAACCATAATTTTTTTTTTTTATGGTATAGGGGGGCAAACGAGCAGTTGTAGCCATTTTCATGACTACCGACGCCCATAGACATCGGCATATAGACTATACAGATGCGCTGCCCCCCTTTCTCCTCCCACGCCCATGGGCCACCGGCTACTTACACACCGCACGAAACGCGACAGCACAGCTGTCACTTCACGCCGGTCTCGTGTAAGCGAAAGGTACCTCCCCGGTCGTGATGGCCCAATTCGGCTGCATGCAAGCATGCAGCGTGGCACTACCTCTTACTATATATATTTCTTCAAATCTATCAGTGATATGAGAATCTTATAAATTAAACTTTCAATAAGACGTGACAGTACTGGGGAGGTCCTCCGCTCACATGATCCCCTGTCATCATGATGATGATCATCTGTCTCGTTTCCTGCGATTCGTGAGTTTCCGATGGACAATCTGTAGAAGAAAGACGTTACAATATGTGCATAATAGTGGACAATAAGTAGAAGAAAGACGTTATAATATGTGCATAATAGTGGACAATCAGTAGAAGAAAGACGTTATAATATGTGCATAATAGTGGACAATCAGTAGAAGAAAGACGTTATAATATGTGCATAATAGTGGACAATCAGTAGAAGAAAGACGTTACAATATGTGCATAATA
>LUGF01053435.1:0-20786 GCA_001625245.1 Calycopis cecrops
TTACGGTTTATTTTCTAGAGCCTGCAGAATGTCTTCCTCCTGGCCACAATCTACCATGGCCAGTGTGGAGGACAATAAATAGGCTGAGAACCCAGGTTGGTCGCTGCCGAACGAACCTGGCAAAGTGGGGCATCATAGATCCGAGCCAGACCCAGTGTGACTTCGGAGCCCCGGAACAAACAATGGACCATATCCTGATATCTGCTCCTCCAGTCCTCAACAATGCACGCTCATTGACGTCATGAGCGCTAATGCCAAGGGCGTAGAACTGGCGCATCACTGGAGCGGGCATATATAACCCAAGTACCACATTAAAAAAAAAAAAAAAATGTGCCATCGACACGAAGAAGAAGAAGTTGTCATGATGTCTTAAAGAAATTGAATATCTACAAACCTCCCTATAATAAGGATATTCGGTGTGAATTTCTGACATGTACTTGACCGGTTCGTTGTTTAGTCAATGTGATGATTCCCATGCCCTTAACCCCAGGCAGAGTAGGGCACACACTACGAATATTCACTATCCACTCGCTTAGAAGTCAGTAAAGGAAAAACTTCCCTAGCCACAGAAATCACTAGTTTACGAATTTTCAAAAATATGTCCATGAAATTACAAGTCGTATTTTGAGTTTATATCCTTTACTCTGTTGATGAGATTTTTACTTTATTTTGAGAATATTTATTTTTTATAATATACTGGCGTAAACTGACAGCTGTGCTGTGCGTCTGTAAGTTGCCGGTGGCCCATGGAGGGGGAAGTGGGCATATAACTCTATGCAGATGTCTTGGGGAGACGGTAGTAATGAAAGTGGCTCGTTGGCTATATACTATAAAAAAGTTGCCCTGGTCCTTACTTACCGGGAAACTTTTTTAGCGATATACCGAAATTTATAAGTCAATTTACTAAACTACCCTCTCTATAATATAAAAAATACCAGCAGGTTACGGAAAAGTCGAAGCAATAATAAAATTTCATACCAAGTTTTTACTTCAACGGCCATGAAAGATTTCATTAAGAGTTTGCGAATTCGGCGTAAAGTTTATTCTTTAAGTGTTATTTTTTCATTTCTGTTCTCTCAATTTTCGGCGCGACACTGAATTTTTTTTATTGTTCTCGGAGTTCATTCTCTCAGTTCTTATTTTAACCCTCGATTCAAAAAGCCCCTCTTTTGCTATAAGTTTGACACCGATGTCTGTGTGTATCTGATCTGCGTGTGGTTCTCAAACCAATGGATCGATTTCGATTTGTTTTTTTTTATTTGATAACCATTCCTTGCGGTTGTCCTCAACTATGTGTGGTAAAAATCGGATATTTTTCGACAATATTACTCAGATAAGCTAAAGTTGCTAGATCTTGTCAGCTCTTTTCGGATGCAGCGCAGTATAGCTTCACCTTAAATATGTCAGACACCACACCTTGGGAATAGTACCCTCTTCCCAGGCTGATCTTGTAGAATAATTATAGTAACTTGATTTATAAATGATAATGTATTTGTATTTTATATTTATAGATACATCCTCATGAGGCCCGCTGAGTTTGTTTCGTTTCTTGTTTCGGTTATTCTCAGGACACGGCTAGGGTTGAACCGGTGGTAGTTATAATTTTTGACGTTCAACAACAAAATTATTTGTAGAATTCTGTTTCGAATAAAAACATTTTCATTTTCTAACAAAACTGGTTAAGCAATTTTCTTCTTTAAGATTCTTTGCAATTGGTGCATTATTTCCGTATTGGGCTAGCAAGACCGGGTATCTGTCTCTCATATTAAAACTACGTAAAACGTCTCCCCATATATTGACCCAACGAATGGGGGAATAGTACTTAGGAGTAATTATAAGTGTAATATAATTAATAATCTCACAACACCAAAGAAAAAATAAAAAAAAATAGACTAAAGGCCTTCTGTGTAATGCTTTTTATAAGGTAAGGTAAGGGATTCAGTAAAGGACGGCATCTAGATAAGTTCTGATCGCGTTCGTGAATAGACATCGCTCGCCACACTCTGATGATGATGAATTTAAAGCGATTCCTATAACACATTTAACGCGAACTCGCCTCAACGCTCTCGTATCACACTTATGAATGTTATCGTCTATTGTGTATTCACCTTACAATGATACTGTTGTTCTACGAAGCTGCAGTCGCGACCGGATCACGGTAAGCCGGATAACCCGATCCTAGAGTCGATGACGTCATGGTTTTATTGCTCACCGTGTTAAGGCGTGCAGGTGAGTGCGGGAGAAGGGGGAAGCGGGAGGAGAGTCATCAGAGCATATATTATGTGCAGAATTGGCGCGTGCCTTATACGTGTATTGTTTTGTTGCGTTTTAACAATGAACGTCATACATCGCTGGTGGTTTGATATTATAATTTAGATGCAGTATGAAAAGTGGTAGTATTTTTTATACTATAAGGGGAATAAAACGAGCATTGGAGATGTCTTTCTGGAGTTTCTGGCCTTTAAGGAAGGTCTTTTCTTGAAGAACCCTAAGTCCTATCAGATCGGAAATACCGAGGGAGATATAATATGAGGGGAAGCTATCACAGTACTGTTATGCTCGCTAAAAATGGTTTGAATCGCATAGGATATGTGTTGAATCCTTTGTTGAATCGTATATTTACGAATCGAGGTGGGTGTGGAACTTTGAGTTCTGTCGCGATTTCCGAAGATTCAATTGACAAATTGACTTTTACTGAAGAACTTTGTACATAGAATAGATCATGTACCTATATCACCTGATTTCATAAATAAAGTATTTAAATTATAATGTGTCCTTTCATTTATAATGTAATAAATAAAATTGTGATTTTTAAATAAGTAATCAATATTCATTTGCTTATGACTCATAGTGTCCACTGTCTAGTATTATTTGAATCTACATATATATTTTTACATATTCTATTTTGAAAAAAACTTTGTGTGTCAGCTTCGATACATGACTCTAGTAACCGATTCAGTGTGGATGACACGGCAGCCGTGTCATACATTTCTTTTACGTGTGGCATATGACACGATAGTCGATTGTATCTCACTCAAATTACAATTTGAAAGGTTCAATAAACTTCATAATTTTCCATGTCAATCAAGCCTGTTTCTGAATATTCTATGAAATAGAAAAGTATAGCGATTGTCAACCTTTTATGAGCAGTGTTAATAATAACTTTTAATTAGGTGCATTAAGAATGTCACACAATATTATAGGGGCATGCGGTCACTCTAGCCCTAAAATACATTAAACCTAAAATAAAGAAATGAGAGTGCGTTGAAGTATTTGACATAATAATTATATAACGGTCGGCATAATATAATATGGTCAAATTGTTAGTAATAGGTAGTGCCACCCTTCATGCTTGCATGCAGCCGAATTGGGCCGGCACGACCGGGGAGGTACCTCTCTCTTACACAAGACCAGCGTAAAGTGACAGCTGTGCTGTCGCGTTTCGTGCGGTGTGTAAGTAGCCGGTGGCCCATGGAGGTGGGAGAAGAAAGGAGGGCAGCGCATTTGTATAGTCTCTATGAGGTTGTCTGTGGGCGTCGGTAGTCATGAAAATGCTTGTGTGCCCCCCTTTACCATAAAAAAAAAAATGGTCATTAGTTTGCGGCTTCTTGAAATATTACAAATTAAAAAAAATGTAAAAACAGTAAATAAATAGTCCAAGAGCTGACAGCAAAAATACTGACGGAGCAATGCAAAAAGGTAAAAAAAAATATACAGCCAGTCGTTTCCAAACTTTTTTGAATATAATGCAGTTTTATATTTTTGTTCTGTTTCTTTTCTATAAACACAGTACAAAAAACTTGAAAGTTAAAGCGATGAAATTTAAATTTTGAACATTATAAAGTAAATTCAAGAAATCACTTAGCTGAAGCCTGAGACTCTATGTACATTTCATGTGGTAAATGCTGGGAGGGTACCTTTGTTCTCCGGACAATGGCCGCTTAGTGTAAACGTAGGACATCTTATTTAAATAGTCTGCGACGTGCTTTCTAATAAAATGCTGTATGTCGTTTTTGTAATTGACTTTTTTTCGAGTTAATTATCTTAAGTCCTAATGTCTAGTTTAGACTTATCTAGACCTTTTTAGCTTTGTTGTTGTAAGAAGTACCTATAGAATATATGGTGGTAGGTACAATATTTAGGTACGTATTTGAATTTTATGAAACGCTGTATTTTTTTTAATAATATAAGAGATCAAACAAGAAGTTGGAGAAATTTTTAGGACCAACGACCATATCGCGTTTCATACGATTTACGTTTCCAGTAGCCCCATTAGAGCCGCGGAAGAAAGGCCTAGGTAGAGGTCGTCTTTAGACGTGCGTCGATAGTAATCAATAAACTGACTGCTAGTTTGCCCCCATATACAATGAAAACAATTGCAAACTGTTGTCAACAATTTTCATGTCTAAATCTCCTCTGTCCTATAACATCCTAGTATCAAAGCGAGGAAGACATAAAGTTTGTTTACGAAAACCCTCAACGTGAATCCCTATATCTTCACTGTGGCAGACGAAAGGGTTGGATAGTTGACGAAATTTGACCTATTTTTATTGAACGCATGAGGATTTGGGGGTTTGCGGGTAGACATAAATATGTGGTTTGGATCCGAATTTTACGACGTAGATTGTGCGGCTCGGCTTTGAATACAAATATTATATCACTTTTATCAAGCTATATATATTTATAAGGTAATCTCCACTGACTTGTATATCAACGTACAGCCTAAATTACTGTACATAGAAACTTGAAATTTGCGGTGTGTGTTAGTGGTGTAATTAAGCATTTAGAAAAGATTTTTGAAACTCGGGCTGAGTTTCAGAATTCTCAAAATTCTAAGGGGCTGAAATAGGAGGCTAAAGTTTATTAATGTTATTCATAGACGGGGATGAAACCGCGGGGCACAAATAGTACTAATATAATAAAGAGGAAATATTTTTTCCTATGTTTGTATCGAAGTCTCCATAATTACAAGACCGATTTAAACATTCTTTCACTAATATAAAGGCTTTATTTAATAATAATTGAACAATTTTTATTTGTGTTACTTAACGAAGTGAGCGGGACGACTTATCGCTATTACAGGGATAATATTAATAACTAGTCGGTGCCTGCAACTTTGTTCGCGAAGCGTAGTAATATTATAATTAAAGTGATTTGTCATTGTTTGCTTGCATTGTGCCGGAATTCCGAATTCCCGTAGGAATGAGCGATTTTACCGCAGTAAAAAGTCCTTTTGATGTTGACCAGGCTTAGTATTCATACACCATTTTTTCATTTTTCAGTAGTTTCTAAGACTAGCGCGACAAACAGACAAACGGACAAACAGACAAAAAATTAAAAAACATTGAAAAGTATTCTAGTACTATTATAACATCGCCCCCAATTAGTTTTTCGTTAATATATTCAATGTACAGACACAGGGATTTTACTGTTTTATTACATGTATAGATTTTGGACTTGAAAAGATCTACAGTAAGGTTAATATTTTGTAGGAGGTAGCAAGCTACATTGCGGTTGAGTCTGGTCGACAAGACTCGGGCTCGGGGTAATAATGACAGCTTTGTTTTCGCGTTTCGCGAGTTTCAATGGCCCATCGGATGGGAGGAGGAGAATAATCATCTGCATAACAAATATGTAGGTATGTGCACATCTGTAGCCATATTACAATGCTCCAATAGCTCGTTTGTTCACTGATACTTACTTTTATTTTCATCGGCTTTGGCCAGGATCTAAACGGCCACCCCTCGATAAAACAACAGCCGAAAGCATGAGGACAATGCTGAAACTGTCTTGGGACTCGCAACGGATTTAAGTATAAGAAAATAGTGGGAAGTGGTTCGAGTTTTCCTCTCGAATCAAAGACAAATTGAACAGTCGAGAGATGAAATTATCTCTCAGCTGTCAATGTTTTTGACGTCGGTATACGCACGCATCGTAAGTACAAATTCACTCTCATTTTTTCTAAACGCATCAAAAGAACTCCAACAAAAATCTTTAATGAATGGTCGTTGATTCTAGATTCCATACCTAGAGTTCAAACAGCAGCCTATTAAGAACTGGTCTATGTTACAAGTCATGCAACTGCTCTGTATATGATTACCCCTAATTGATGGCTTGAAGACGCTAGCGACAGGTTCCGCAACTTTCTGTCTCACTATCAAGCTTTTTATGTCGTGGCGCCTGTATACAGATTATACTCTGTTGTAGAGTATGTTTTAATGTTTCCTTAATTGGATGGAAAAGGGCGTCTATGTGTGTGTGTCTGAGAGAGATAGTTTGCCTTAGTGTGTGTGGGGTTAACTGTTGATGAACGGAGCAATTAAGGAGAACGATCTTTTTTAATTCGTCATTTAAAATTTAAATGAACGTCGTGTTGAACTTAAAAGTATGAGAAAGTGCATGTCACCAAATTAGATAGTTTTAAAGTTTTTGATTAGGCTGATATTTTATGTTGTCGACTTCATAGATTTTGAGACAAATTACTCGAAATATAGAATATACTTACTACTTTAAAGGATTTTATTGCCGTTTATTTGAGTATTTCTAAAATCCCGACATTCTACAGTAACCATGGTCACGGGTGGATGTCCTGATGTCACAAGTTATTGTATTATCTATATTCCTTTAAACATAAACATATCATTACTTTTCTCTTTAAACTTTCAATACAAATGCTGATTATGTCTCGCAGTGAAATTAATAGAGTACTTAAAAAAATCAAACTTTCTTGCTTTTTATTATAATATCAGAAAATTATACATAGTAAATAAAGGACTACTTTGACATGAATGTACATAATATATAAATAATCTGTTGATAGCTGCAGTGATGTGCAAACTCAATTTTAATTTCCTATTTACGTGTATATATATTATTGTGTAATCTAAATAATTTAAGCTTTATCTATAAAGAGTTTATATCTGTGGTAACATGCGATAATAGTTTAGCACGGAGTACGGTACGCGAGGACAACCGTACCTGGAGATAAAACAAAGTGTTTCTACTGATATGTGAAATATCTGTAGCGTTTCTGCTAATAACTTCAATATATTTTGTAAGCTCTTTTTTATAGTAAAGGGGCAGCAGTTGTCTTAGACCTTTGATGGCTATTGGCGCTCATAGACATGTTATTCGTACACATTGGTCTTTTTTCTTCCCATTTTATTTATTTATTTATCGAATACAAAGCAATGAACCAAACAAAGGTTTTTACAAATAGAAACTTATAAGAAATTACAACAGAAATGAACATAGTTTGCTTAGCGCTTACAGTTTTAGGGGAAAATTATACCTACGTGTTTTACAATAACAATCATTTTAAGTATTATTATTTATTAAAAAAGTGTTGTGATACTATACGCCTTGTCAGATTTACTCCGCCATGAAAAATGTCAACTTCAAATGTTTTTGATAAATTATTAAATTTATTACGTGTTCGCCACAGAAAACTATTCTGCCTATAATTAGTGTTCACTTTAGGAACAGTGAAAGGGGCATTGAATCTACGTCTCTCACCACTATGGGCCTTAGGAAATGCACTTAACAAAACGCCACGGCATATCTGTCATTATATGGGGGGTATCATATCAGCGACAGGTACCTCCCGGTCGTGTCGGCTCCTATTGCAATGCAGTAATAACACCTCTTACTATGGCAATTCCTCTCAGCAAACGCTGATGCTTAACATTACGAGAATCATAACAATGTGGTTCGGGCGTGTCAGGTAAAACTGCACCCTTTCCATAACTTTGGTACCAATTGCACCCATAATCCCGAACACATTTACACAATTCTAACCTTTAACCCAATGGGCACAAGATTCAGAATACCCCAAAGACACGCGGCTTAAAGTATTCGTATAAAGTGGCTTTGAATTATAACTGATATGGATTGGAGCGAGGACGCTCGGGTGGCTTTTGCGGAGATTTTCCCTTCGCACACGTCCTTATGTAACACCTGGACACGGAGAGCTACGTTTCGTTTCACGTTCAATACGTGTTACATTGAAGTCACTTCTATCTGCTTCTATATTGAAGTTTCAAACTATGAAATGAGTCGTCAGAGAGACTGGAGTTCGTGTGTTAAATGAAATGAAATAAGATAAAATGAAAATGATTTCGTTCAAAATATATGTAATTATTAAAAAGTTTTTGAACGCCAGGAACTAACTCTACCGTGTTTAATATTAGTCCTGAGAAGAACCGGAGAAACAAACTCAGTGTCTATCAATAATAATTAATTAAATATTTAGAAACATGCAATTACAGACCTATACATATTACAGTATAATATACAATGTATTGTAATGTATTATGTATTGTAATGTACAATATATTATTACATCTATTGTCCGGAAACCGCCTGGGAGTATCTTATTTCCCAAGGTGTGGTATCTGTCAACAGTACCTACCTGTATATTCATTCTTTTTACTTGAATGTTACTTAAGTTTATTCTTAAGTTTAGTAATATGTATATTCTAACGTGTTTGAATTGTATACATTTTGCTGGGATCTCGAAAAGTAGGAAAAAGATAAGGCATATAATTTTAGTACCTACATATTATATATCTACATACATATACATATACCTGGAGGTGTTCAGAAACAATAAAGAGGAGAAAATTATTTCTATAAGTATATACATATAAAATTCGTCTGTCACTATGTTAGTAACTATGCTCCTGCGATACGGCTAGATCGATTTTCATAAAATTTTGAGTGCCTATTGGGCAGGTTTGAGAATCCGCCAACGTGTATTTTTGTCTTGATATTTACACGGGATCGAAACATACGCGGGTGAAACCGTGGTGCGCAAGTAAATAATATAAAATAAAAGCAAATTGATCGACAAACAATTACCTATCAACTGAACGGTTTTATTACCTAAAACTATAACAACACATTAATAAAATCATTCAAAAGAGGTTTTATTACCTAAAACTATAACAACACATTAATAAAATCATTCAAAAGAGGTTTTATATGTTTCGGAAAAGTCACAAATTTTATAAAGGATTCCTGGGTGGTAATGACAAAAATAATTTCTCCAACATTAAAACTACCAACATAACAACGTTATTGTGTAAAAAAGAGAAATTTAATTAATCAAAGAATAATAAGCCGAAGATATAAATTATACTCTATTTTACGACAGACGAAAAGATAATAATAGTGTTTTTACAACTTCCCAAATATTAGAACTGACTTTTATTGGTTTATTAACGATATTTTGATATTCTGAATGTGTTTTTATTATTTTCGACCATTTAAGGTGTTTGTAAATCAAAGATGAATTTATTGTTATTGAAAAATATGAAATTAGATACTATTTTCGATTTAATTTGTGTGGAGCAATAAAATGCTCATTCATTGTCCATTTTATTATTGCCACCACTAACTTACAGATAGTTTGGGATGGGTAGCAGCGGAATCGGGCCGGCACGACTGTCTCTTTGTGTCTGAATTTCTTCCAACCTGTCAAAAAAAAAAGTCAAAAGTCAATAAGTTTTTATTCAAAATTGAATCACAGGAATTACTTTTTGAACGTCAACAAAAAATCTACCACCGGTTCAACCAGCCCAGTCCTGAGAAGAACCGGCGAAACAAACTCAGCGGGCCTCATGTTGTGATATGAAAGATTAAAAAAATAAATATATAAGAATACAAATACATTTGAATATGAAAAATACATGTGAAACTGCGGTGTGGGAGGGAAAGTGTCTATATAAGGTTGAGACAAGCGAAAGGCATTAAATTAAACCACATATACTAAAAGTGCCTAAAGTTAATCCGAAACTATTAAAAATAAGTATACGAAAATACTTTTCTCAAACAAATTAAACAGCGAAACATAAACATGTAACGTAACTGTAACGTCTCGTACAGCGAACGGTAACCTCGTACGGGGTGAATGACCTCGGCCGGTCATAGTCTGCGATCAGCAGCGATACAGCGTGTACGAAGTGAGAAAAAACTTTAAAAAATTCCTGTGGCTAATTTGTTTTAAGCTTTCACGATTTGTATTTATATGTATACTGTAAACGGCCGTGGTCACGAGTAGACTCCGAGAGTCTACTCGTGACCACGGCCGTTGCATTGCGGCCGAAACGTCGAGAGTCGAGGTAAATACTTCGATTTTATAAAAACGCGATTAAGTCCCGTTTACAGTATACAAATGTGGCAAATTTATTGCTCCGATTGATCTGAATTTTGTTTTGTAGCCTGAATATAATACACTAAATATGTGGTTTCATTTAATGCCTCTCGCTTCTATCAACCTTGTATAACAATTAAGCAGATACCAACGGGCATCAGTTATAAAAGAATCCGACTACTATTTTGCCCCTAAAAACTGTGTGCGTCATCTTACAACACGCTACTAGAGTTTACTCCCTAAGTACACAAGCACACGCTTTAAATCTCTATATAAGAAGCCAATTCCACAAAAACATAACCATTCTTTCTGCAGTCGGTACAACCACGGTGGCCGACTCGTGTCACTCGACCGTTACGTATTGGCACGTGCTAGCATGACGAGTATTGCGTACGTAGCATATTGCATTGTTGTATGATGTAATGCTTGCATACTGATGCTGACTCATACTCGCGACTTTGCTTAATAAGTGATTCTTTAGAATGGGAATTTGATTCCTTGGTGAAGGAAAATTATTCTCTGTAAAGAGACAATCATATATAATTATAAATGCGAATGTTTATATCGGGATTATAATACAAGAATAATCAGTAGTTTAATGGTACATAGCCTATGGCCTCCCCCGATAAATGGGTTATCTAACACCAAAAGCATCATTGGCATATAAAGATAAGGTAATCTTTTTTTTAATTCTCAGTAGTTTTAGCCTGAGGTATACCGTATACGTGAGCACAGACAGTACAATTTATTTATATAGATTGTACGTCCTGGCTATGAAGTAATAGTTACGTATCCATACAGGATGTGACTTATGTGATGCGATTACTATTCCTTGTATCACACCGTGATTTACGTGTGAAGTGGCTTAACTACACCGCGAACTACTTACAACTGGCCAGCAGCAGCTGGTGGGTAATATTGCAGGCCGTGATTATATATAGCCCACCTGAGTTCTCTTCTTTGGGCGTTAAGAAATAAAAAGAAGGATGGTCAAAATTGGTCCAGTAAGTTCGCGACATGGTTCTAGGTGCTATCCTTATTTTCCGAGATAAAATCTTTTGCTTTAGTACAGGACTTCTTTATATTCTTTCCCTTACTGCTTTGACCACCTTTTTCATACGAACACTACGTGGACGGCCAGATCTTTCTCTGACAACAGAGGAAGTCTCATTGTACCTATTAATAGCCCGGTACACAAGCATTTGACCAACACCGAGTGTATGGAGAGTTTTAAAAATTTCATTGGCTCCATACCTACTTTGTGTAATGCAATTACAGCGATTCTGTTATCTTTATCACCCCACTCTATTTTAATATCGCAAAATATTGTACTATGTATTGTCGCCAAAATGAGAAAACACAATGAAAAATCGTATAAAAATGACAGATTCCAAATTGAAATGTAATATTTTTTTATTTTTAATTGTAACATTATTTATGGCCAGACTAAGTTTATGTAGATATACTTTTACTGTGACACAGTTCATGCACTCAGTTGCTTAGAAGTTTTTATCCTTTAGTTATAAAAAAATTACCTATCGGAAATTACATCCTCAAGTGGAACTAGCCCTTTCCCAGCTCGATAAAACACGCACAAACATTGATAAATTCAAGACAGAGGCGATGGGTATAATATTGAAAACGTCTCCGCCATTTTTTAAACAGATAACATAATATATTCGTATGTTTGGGGGACAGGTGTGCCTGTAATTTATGTGGTGCCTTCGGGCCCCTGTCTAATAAATGAGTATTACGTTTGTACATTTGTATACGCTGTACGTGTATTGCTTAATATGGTCGAATACAATTGTACTTATCTTATTTGTAAGAATATGCATTACATTCTATATATTTATTATTCTTCTGTATATAATTTATTTATGAAAATTGAAGACGAGAAGTTTATGTGAAGTGGGCTAGCTAGGCCTATTCTTTTATTTTATTGCGTAAAAGGGTTGCTTTATAAATAATAAAGTTAGTAAATATTATAAAAAACATAGTTTGAGGAGCTATAGGTACCATCTGCGTAGAGTTGTTTGCTCTTCTTTTGCCTTACTTTCAATGGGCTACCGAAAGTCGCATATCGCACTTAAAGCACACGTCGTTTTTCGGCGCTATCGTACGAGGAAGAATATCTCCCCGGTCATGGCTGATTCGGCCGCAATGCAGCAATGGCACTTCTAAATTCCTAATAAGTATAGACGGAACAAAGACGTCTCGTTTGGGGGACCGGTTCCCCCAGTCATGACAGCTCGTAAGAGCTCTTCAAGCTCAAAGACATCGTATCGGCCACTTTTTAGCTGCCGTGCGTGAGCTGCTCCCCTCCGTCAAAGGTGGGGAGAAGAGGACGGGAGGAGGGGATGCCTTCTCCCAACAGCGGGAAAGAGGGGGGTCAGCCCCCCTATCGACCACAAATTACAGAGGTACGTCTCCAATGATGAGCCTCTCATATAGATGAAGCTGCATCGGCCTTCGCCTTCAGCATAGATTCCTTATAAAAAAAAGACGTCTCGTTTTTACAGATGTAGTTTGTACGTAGATAACCTTGAAACAAAATTTATTCGAAAAAAATTAGCTTTAACATTTTATATTATCATATTTATCACAGATATTTTTCTTTTCTATTCGTTCTACCTCTAGATACACAGACATCCTTAGAGTAGGAGCGAAAAGAAATAGATACTTAGTAAAATAAAGTTATATTCTATTCTATATCAGTCTAGGCATTGCGTAAAGCGCCTTTGCGTATGAACTTTATACTGTAGATAAAGAACACTATGTCGAAGCTATCTTCAAAACCTAAGCACACGACCTCTTTTAGTGGCCATTTGAACCTGCAACTCAAAGGCGAAATTGACACGAGATTCCGCGATACGCTTAAAAGAGATTTCTCAAAGAACATTTTAAGCGCTGTAAGGGCGACAACACACAATACTTTTAAGCAGCGGCGATAGGATATTTGCGACTGAATCGATGCTGCTTAACGACGCGACCAGTCGCGGCATCGGTGTCGCGGTTTAGCGACTGTACCGATACCTATCAAAACATTTAGTCGCTTTGCGACTAAATCGCCGCGTCCCGCGTATTTAAGTGTTCGCTGGAAATCGTCTTGTCGCTGCATTCTGTTTCTAAAAAGCGTCTAAGGGCCAACCTACACGTACCACAACCACACCACATCGCAGCATCAAAATATAGTCAAGCAGTGGCTACGTGTGAATAGTGTCGCTGCAGCTTTTTGTAGTTGCGTTGTGTTGTCCATTGCCATTGCGTCGACGCAGCGTTGTGTGTTCTCGGTGTCGCTGGTGGTTGCGTTGTGGTTGCGACGTCGTTGCGATGTTGTCGGTACCACACAAGTGGTCGATAATGACTGCAAAATGTGGTACGTGTGATTAGTCTTATTCATTTTCAATAAATATGAGCCCGACAACGTGGTGTGGTTGTGGTGTGGTTGTGGTCGTGGAGTGGTTGTGGTACGTGTAGGTTGGCCCTAAATCGCCGATCGCCGCTGCTGAAATTATCGCGTGTGCTCATGTGCTGTCGCCCTAAGGTGTTCAGGCGCTGATTAGAGACGGTTCCTGCAGCCGAGCTCATGAATAGGCTTGCTTACATTATTCACGCCGGCGTCTTCCGGTGCCTGGTATCTGGGGCGCAGCTATCTGCGAGGCAGGCAATATGGTGTGTTTTACTTTATAACCTCTGTGTGGAACAGATAAACTGGTATATTTTATTGTATATATGTGACCGTGTGTTATACAGGCTATAATAAGAAAATGTTATTGTATTAATACAAATGTATAATTCATATATAATCCTACTAATATTATAAATGCCAAAGTTTGTATGTTGGTTTGTATGTTTATTTTTTTTTGTTTGTTTAGTAGGTACCTTTACGCAAAAACTGCTGGAGCGATTTTCATGAAATTTGGCATACGCATAGAGTTACTTTGACATAGGATAGTTTTTATCCCGAAATAATGGGATGCCATGGGATGATTTTCTATTTTCCACGGAATCGAAATTTACACGGGTGATACTGCGGGGCGCAGCTATTTGTTCATATGTATGTAATATGCAGCATGAATCCGCGAAATCCATATAAACTTCAACACCCTATTTCACCCCCTTAGGGGTTGAATTTCTAAAAATCCTTTCTTAGCGGATGCCTACGTCGTAACATCTACCTGGATGCCAAATTTCAGCTTGATCCGTCCACTGGTTTGTCCAACAGTGGACTGCAATAGGCTGATGATGATGATGATGATGACGTATCAGAAGCTTTACAGCAACCATGGTTACATGTGGACTGAGATGACGTCATCATTTGTCACAAGTTTTAAACACTTTGGACTTGTTAAATTAAATAAACTGCGATAAAATCTGCTAAAGTTTAAGTAAGAGGTAGTGCCGCACTGCATGATTGCATGCAGCCGAATTGGGCCGGCCGGGGAGGTGCCTCTCGCTTACACGAGACCGGCGTAAAGTGACAGCTGTGCTGTCGCGTTTCGTGCGGTGTGTAGGTGGCCCGTGAAGGTAGGACAAGAAAGGAGGGCAGCGCATCTGTATAGCCTCTATGCGGATGTCTATGGACGTCGGTAGTCATAAAAATGGCTCCGACTGCTCGTTTGCCCCCTCATACCATAAAAAAAAAAAGCTAGAAGGATAGCTAGTTTGTTATAAATCGATCGCATAGAATTCAGTCTTTCCCAAAGTGGGCGATAACGCCCCCTTGTGGGCACTAGATGCTCAGAGGGGGGCGGTAAGGGGCCAGAAACGACATAATTGTCTTTGAATATCAAGGTGTAATAACTAATAAGGGGGCGATACGAACTAACTGATTTTCAAAGTGGGCGTTAGACGAAAAAGTTTGGGAACCTATGGCATAGATCATAGCAGAGACAAAACGGCCGAAATACGTTCTAAATTCAAAACCGAACGACAATTGTCTACGACAGCGGAGTCCCGGGCTCCCAAATTTAATTGGTGCCTCTCGGCTTACTCCAGATGTGCAGCTCTCGACGGTACTCCGTGCCAAATTGGCCAAACCTTTATTGTTAAATTGGAGTCCACAACTTACGACCTACATACGGGAAGCCATATTTTTCTATTATCTAATTTGATTCCACTTGAGTCGTTTGATATGAAACGTGTATTTTATGTGGCAATTTGTACAAAGACAAGTGATTTGTTAGAGATTCATTGCAACCGAATTGGGCACGAGAAGGTAGTTCTCGCTCGAATGGTACCGTACTAATGTGACAGTTATGCTGTTTCAATTAATAAGAGGTAGTGCCTGCATGCACACCGAATGGGGCTGGCAGGCCGGGGAGGTACCTCTCAGACGTGATGACTACCGTGTCGCGTTGCGTGCGGCCGTGGTCCATGGAGGGGAGAAGGATAACGCATCTGTATAACCTCTATGCGGATGTCTATGGTTGTCGGTAGTCATAAAAATTTTTGTTACTCTTTTGCACCCTTGTAATATAAAAAAAAAATGTTGCTGTGAGTATCCGTAAACATTGCATCACTGAGCATGCTTAATATGTAACAAGGGCTTAAATTGTGCTTTTTTTGTTTAAAATGTATTTAAATTGTTCTTTTTTTTGTATAAGAACTATTTAAATTGTTCTTTTTTTGTCTTTTTGTTATATGTATTTATATTTTGTGTTGCATTTTTTCTCTTGTTGTTTTATGGAGCATTAAATAAATTTATTTCTATTCTATTCTATTCTATTCTAAACCCATTAAGTTATAATCGGAAGAAGGGCAACGTTTCTACAAAATTTCTACGGGGTCATCAAAAGATTGCGACTACTCGTTGTGTAATATTGATCGCGAATTTGGCTGACTACATGCAACTCAAAACAAACAACGATTACGCTGATTACGGAACAATGGTAAGTTTACAAAACTTGCACAAATGTGTTTTCGTTTATGCAATAAAAAATTGTTACCATAACAAAATGATCGCAAATATAGCTGACTTCATGCAACAAAAGAATAACAAACAACGACAAACACAAATCAAATGTTCGTAATTTGTAGTATTTTAAAATGTAGAAGACGTCATTCTGTCTGTGTCTTTCACGCAAAAACTATTGGACGGATTTTTATGAAACTTTTTTGTTATATAGGTATTAGTGCTTGGTAACATAATGGCTATAATTTATCAATATAGTATATATGTCACCGTAAGATTGTAAAAACCGTAAGATTACAAAATAACTCGGAAAATTGTAAACTGTAAATTTTACAGTTTACTCCGGGAAGATTATAAACTAACGAAAAATAATGTGTTAAATTGTAAATGATTTGTACAGTTCACAATTTTCCGATAGTTTACAATCTTCCGAGTTATTTTGTAATCTTACGGTTTTTACAATCTTACGGTGACATATATAATGCTGCAGTCGGTATTTCGACTTGAAATACACTATTGTAGGACGAAATAACGGATTGACAATTCGACCACATAACATTACACGTTACCATGACAACATATTTTGACAAGACAACGGCTGTCGGGTCAACAAGTGTATTTGTATATGTATATCTACTGTAAGTGTGTATGTCCCTGAACTCTTTACGACTGGATCGATTTGAATAATTTTTTTTTGTATGCATTTGGATGGCGTCCTTGATGGTTTTGATTCACAATTAGCCCTGCAGGTAGCGCTGCAGTCGGTATCTCGAATTATACTAATAATTAATCCTAAAATTCTATTTAATTCTTGTTGTGTACACCCGATATTGCTGTAAAAGTAACTGCTTCTCGTGTCTGGTCCGCTGGAAGTAATTTCTATTTGAAATAAGTTGTACCTTTGTACTCATAGTTTCATTGTGTCATTTTGTATTACTGTGTACATGAATCATTAAATAAATAAACAATAGTATAGACGCGAAAGTTTGTAAATATGGGTGGATGTTTGTTTCTCTTTCACGTAAAAACTACTGAATGGATTTCAATGAAACTTTACAATACTATAGCTTATACATCAGAATAACACAAAGGCTATGATTTATCAATATATATTATAATGTTGCAGTCGATATTTCGACTTGAAATACACTTTTATATGGTAACGTAACAAGGTCGACAATTCGGTCACATGCTACACGTTGCCATGGCAACATATTTTACAATAACGACAAGACAACGTCGCGCGTGGGGCAGCTAGTAATGCGTACATAATGCAATAATATTAGACTACTCCGCCATGTTGATAACAAAGTTCCATGCGTTCTAGAGCGAGAGGGTGTGTAGTCCCGGTTTGTGCGACCTGTTCCGATAGAACCTGGTTGACCAGTATTTATACTGGGTGTAATTGTTGCAAGGGCCGCCGCACACTATTCGCGACACTTGTATTGTGTCCAAAGGTGCCTTCGCGTGTGTGTAATGAACGCTGCGATTTTTATATGCAGGCAAACGAGCATTGGGAGTCTTTTTGTTGACACCCATAAACATCCGTATGATTGTTATAAAGCCATATTGCCGTCCCTTAGTCTTACAATGGGGCGCCGGAAACATAATAATATCAGTATAGCAGGTGATAATATCATGTTGGGACATACCGGTCAGTTTCGGCTGCAATGATGTATATATGGCATGTAGATTACCTTACTTTTATCCCACCCATTGTAGCACACGAAATGTCAAAAGGTCGCACAAAACGCGTCCACATAGTTATCATTTAAGTCGATGTTATAGGCAAAGGTAAGTGACTTATGTACTCCATAAACGAATACACTCGTAAACAAAACTCAAAGGAAACAGATGCGTGGTCCTCCTCTACCTTTTACTCCCGATGGGTCACTTACTACGATACTTCGCGTTGGTATTGTCACTAAGGGCAACAGCACACACAATTAGACGCGGCGACCGGCGTCTTAGACGCTTTTTAGACGCTGAACGCAGCGACTAGACGCGGGGGGCACACACTAATGCATGTGTATTTTTTTTTATAGTATAGGGGAGCAAACGAGCATTAAGAGCCTTTGGATGACTACCAACGCCCATAGCCATCCGCATGGAGTCTATGCAGATGAGCAGCACCGGAAACGCACACACCGAAACGAAACGCGACAGTAAAACTGTCAACAAAGTCGTTGTCGTCGCGTCTAAAAGTCGTATGTGTGCTGTGGCTCTAAATAATAGTTTCTATATCGTGCGACCATATTCACCTACAACGCAACAACCACAATAAGTTTATAATGAAAGTTGGTACAATTTACTCTCTTTGTAAACTTTCTGTCGTTGTCGCATTGTAGGTGAATATGTAGTATGTAGTAATATAATATGTAGTCAGAGGTTGTGAGTGACACACTGCGTGTATGCACGTAGAATTGCATACACGCAGTGTGTCACTATTGAATTGGGCCAGCACCACCGGGGAGGTACCTCTCGCTTACATGAAACCGGCTTAAACTATCAGCTGTCTCTCGCGTTTCGTGCGGTGTGTAAGTAGCCGGTGGCCCATGGAGGTGGGAAGAGGAAGGAGGGCAGCGCATCTGTGTAGCCTCTAAGCGTATGTCTATGAGCGTCGGCAGTCATAAAGGTGGCTTCGATTGCTCGTTTTCCCCTTTATGCTATAAAAGAATTTGTTACCCTTCTGATGGGCCATCACTTCGTGTTCGTCTTACAACTGAGGTTTTCCCAGAGGGCTACAATATGGGGTTCTTCAAGAGGGGAGTCAATAGGTTTTTAAAGAGTCGGCAATGCGCATGTGATGCCTCTGGTGTTGCAAGCTTCCATTGGCTACGGTAACCACGTACCGGGCCGTATGCTTCTTTTGCCACCATCGTAGTATAAAAAAAAAAAAAACTGAGAGGTATTTTCTCTATCGACGACAATGTAACAAGGGCATTAAATGACAGTTGATTGGACAAATGGCAGTGCGGTCGAACGATCACTTACGTGGGCCTCAGAAGTAACAAGGGGCTACACAAATCAATAAGGCGACATTAGAGAGGCCGTGGACTTTCGACAATAGTGTGCAAAGGCCGGACCATTGTACGAATGACCTTAACTGGCCTTTTGTTTGTCCATTGGCCTTATTATTAGATCATAATTGAGTCACGCTGATTGGAAATTAAGGCGTGAAGGTGAAATTGTTTTATAATGATTGTTGTAATGGAGTTTATTTATTAACTAGCTTTTCCTCGCGGCTGCGCTCGCGTTTAAGCCCTTCAATAAACATCAATGCAATGCATAAAACTGCAATAGAATTCCAATATTGTCCACAATATTTTTTTGACCCTCCTAAAAAAATGCTTGTTTAAAATGTATCAGTTTTTTTAATAGGTACCTCTAGGAATATATTGTGTTAAGTTTCATGGTGATCGGTTGAGTAGTTTTGGCGTGAAAGAGTAACAAACAAACTCATATTCATATTAATAATATTATAGGATTTATAATTTTGTCAAGATCGCATCAATGTCACTGTTATCCTAGTGATGTTATCCTGGTGATGTTATAATATAGCGTTTATACATTTGACTACCAGGCTGGCGCAGTGGTACAGGGCTCGGATAAGTGGAGCATGTTGCGCCAGGGGTCGCGGGTTCGAATCCCGCCTTGGTCGTGGATGTTTATTTGTATTATATGTATTTCTGTAATAAAAATCCTAAATATATACAATTTCTTAAATTTATAAAACATAATAAATATATTCCGTTGTCTAGTACCCGTAACACACGTCCTTACGGTACTCAGCATGGGGCTAGGCTAACTTGGTGTAATAAGTCCACAGATACAGGGTTATTATTAAAACACCAGAGGCTCTCGGATATAGATTGCTAGTTAGATTTTTACAACATTTGCGCGTCGACTTTTGATATAACTCAATAAATTAAATAACCCTATATATGACCCTGTATATGACCTACTATTTTGTTTTTATTTATCTATATAGGGTTATTTTTTTAATACCAACAAGCCCTGAACGAGCAGTCGGTCTCCTCTTATACTATAAAACTCAACAATCACTAGCGTATACCTTATGCAAGGTTAATAAAAGCGAGAGGCATTGAACGAAACCACATATTTAGTGTATCATTTCCAGGCTGCTCAACAAAAATCAGATCAATCGGAGCAATAGTTTTCCCACCATTTTTCTTACGTTGTACACGCTGTATCATCAGCTGAAACAGCGCCCGGCCGCCCATAGACCGTCAGGGTCGATCACCACGTGCTCGCTGTAGCCGCCCGGTACAAAGCATGAATCCTTTTTTTTGCTATTTAACTGGTTTGAAAAAAGTATTTCCGTATACTTGTCGATTTTTTTTTATTAGTTTCGGATTATCTTTAGCTTTTATCAACCTTGTATATATCGGAGAAATAACAAATCGCAAAAAATATGCGTTTAAAAATAAAGAAACAAATGAATAAATATATAGGTAATTAGTTGACCCGTCACACGTTATCTTGTCATTATTGAAAAATATATTGTCATGGTAACGTGTAATGTTATGTGTACAATAGTGTATATCAAGTCGACATAGCGAATGCAGCATTATATATTTATAAATGGGTAGTAATTAAACGAGTGACTGTAAATTAAAATTTGAGGTATCAAAAATAATGAATTTAGCGTACAGAATTACTAAGTGAGCGACTGACTGCGAGCGACTAGAAATC
>LUGF01053450.1:570-19023 GCA_001625245.1 Calycopis cecrops
GTCGTCCGCCCGGCGGGGACGCGCCCGGCGTGCGCTCCGACCACACGCGCGACACGTGCTGGTCTGTCAACATACAATATTCTAGATTAATCCACGAATACAATAAGCAACATTTATTTTCGACAACCGTAAATGTTTCCATGAACAACTGCAGAAACAAGTATCTAGTTAAGATACTATTGTGATAGACTTGTGAACCTAGGTCCTGTCCTAGGAACCTGCCTGCCTGGTTGTTTTATAACATGCAAAATATGCTTAGAAAATGGAGAATCGTGTGACTACAAGACAGAGACGGGCGACAACCACACAACGCCGCGGCTGCCGACCGCAACCTCGCCGCGCTTGGAATCGATTTCACTAGAGATTCATAGAAACCAGTGGTGCCACCGGCGGCGTGTGATTGTCGCCTGCGGTTGTCGCCCGTCTCAGACTTGTATCTTTGTGCTGCTCAGCAGTACAGGATCCGTCAATGTTGAGCACTCACCGAGTATGTCCTGGTCGTTGTCGTCGTCGATCTGCAGCTTCTCCCGTATGGCGGCCGCGACGAGCTGCGGCGGCAGCGCCTGCGTCGCCGCGTCCTCGCCGTCGCCCTATCACACACAAACAGACGGTTTTATCAAATGCAATATAATACATGTTTTGAAACAGATTTCAAAAAAGAAGATTCTCAGTTAGCCCTGTATGTATGGTTATCCCGGACTATATCGAATTTGGCTTAATCTATTAAGATACTGTTTTTTAGAAAAGTATTTGTTACAATTAGGTTATTTTTCTTTAACCGACTTCAAAAAGGTTATTCCTTTTAAGTAGGTTGTTTCGTCTTAAATTAATTATCTTTGAAAAGATATATTTTTCCTTAAAATGTAAGTACCTATCATTAATTAAGCATTTTTTAATTAAAATAATATTGTGTATACGTACATATTATGTGTCTATGCACTTGTGTGTACGTGTATGTTTGCACGTGTGTACGTACCTCGGCGAGGCGTCGCTCGAGACGCTCCTTGTTCTCCTGGTCTCGCCGTACCCTCTCAAGCTTCTCTATCAGCAGCGGAGCGAACTCCGCCGGCGGCAGCACGCGCAGCTGCTCCGATTGCACACGCTGCGTGCGCGGTATCACCTGTGCACGACATTTTTTTTTAATAGTATAATAGTATTAGTAATTAATAATAGTATAATAACCTAATAGTATAATATTGCAGTGAACTTATAAAATAATTATAATAATAATATTTAAATACTACGGCGCTTCGCACAATGCCACGCTGCATGTTGCGTGTAGACGCATCTACGCGTGTACTTGCGGGAGTGCATATTTGCATCATCTTGCGGGTTTTTACGCACTCGCGCTTAGTTGAATTATGTGGTTCACGCACGGCGGCCCTCATTTTAATCCAAAATCACGCGCCGCACTTGGGCATTCGGGCGCGGGTGTGCATGTTCCTCCGCTTGCATGCGCGTGATCCGCATGTACGCGCGAGGTGAATTTTTTGTGTTGGATTGTGCGTGTTTCTATACAAACGGAGATACTTACAAGCAACGTTCAAACACGCATTCGCGCGCTACGCTGCCTGATACGTGGCAGTGTGACAAGCGCCTATAAGTAACTAAGCCTTGGATAAATAATTGTGTACAATGTAAAATAACAATATAATTTTGAGAGAATAGGCTATTTGACTGTGTGAAAAAGTAGGCAATATTTTTTATCATCCTTATATATTATAAATTTATAAACCATTTTGCAGTATCATCACCTTAAATTATTAATTAATTTATTAAGAAAATACAAAAATAAAATTATTTTATTTTTAGATTTATCACGTGACACGAAACGTTTCGGATTGGTTGAACTTGTGATGACGTCAAAAGGTAGTAAACATTGTGGATTTTCAGTCATATTAGTCGTTTTGCTGTATTTTTTTTTATATAAATTTGTTTTAGAATAATTACCTGTGATATACTGTAGTTCTACAAATCTAAGATCGACGCTATGACGCTAACCATACCAATGTTTTGTCGTTTGTTTACTATCTGTTTACGTCATCACTCATCGGTGTTAGTGCGCGCTAAAATTAGTGTTTTGGCGGGGTATTTAAATTATGCATTTTTAAAGTGGTTTTTAAAAACAAATACTTATCAAAATTAAAAATAAGATACTTTTGTGAGTTCCTTGTACACTAAAGTATAATTTAAGATGGTTTTCAAAATCTTGTCAAATAGCCTATTGTGTTCGATTTGACCGCAGGGAAAATAAAGGAAGGTCATCTTCCGATTCTGAATCAGCTCTTGATACATTCTGAATAATTTCAGCCGCTAAATCATCAGATTGATATTGAAGATTGATTGATATACATACATACAGTAGTATTTCTATTTCGCAAATCTAGATGGCGTTGGAGTAGAAAAACACCGAAAAATAATTATAAAATCTTGATATATATCACAAAAAATTCATTGGATATATATCGGATAAAATAAATAAAAATAATTCCATATTCATAATTGTGTTCGATTTGACCGCAGGGAAGATAAAGGAAGGTCATCTTCCGATTCTGAATCAGCTCTTGATACATTCTGAATAATTTCAGCCGCTAAATCATCAGATTGATATTGAAGATTGATTGATATACATACATACAGTAGTATTTCTATTTCGAAAATCTAGATGGCGTTGAAGTAGAAAAACACCGAAAAATAATTATAAAATCTTGATATATATCACAAAAAATTCATTGGATATATATCGGATATATATCATGATATATATCCATTGATATAATATATCCTTCGAACCCTGACTTGGACAGAAGTGATAAACGGCAACACGTCTGCATAGAAATAGTACGCATATCTAGTGCTTGTATGCTACCTTATACTTCAAAAAGAACTGCCGAAATATATATGGTCCATTCATGATGCAAAAATGTATATTTACACCTTGCTAACGCGAACTTATTAACATAATAAGGTAACATGCAGGTAATTTTTACTTGATAGTTTTAAGTTTTTACTGCCAGTCGTCTCTATGACGAATAGTAACAACCTTATGATTATTTCGGACGCCTATAAACATCCGAACAGTTAGAGGTGTTCTACTTCTCTCATTCCTACGAATGGACGCAGTACTACAATATTGTAAGCATGATGTTTTTCTCTTTCTAATTAACGCTGTTAGAGAAATTTTTACTTCAGAAAGTATGTTGAAAACAAGATTACACCGCTTACTGCTATTTATAACTCCAAGTAAGCTTCCGCGATCCACATCTTATAGCTCGCAGTGTGCACAGTCGTTACACAACAGTGCATTGTACAGAGGTATGATGAGCATATTGGCGAATTATTATTACAATACTAAGAATTCTGATAGACATTTTTTTGTTAAATTTATTGTTAAGAGGTATCTTCGGGATTTATTTTTATCGAACATAGTAAATAAAATTGTGTTTTGAAGACGGGCAAATGATCAGAAATATCTTCAAAAATAATATATAATGATATGTCGAACGGATGTTGCTATAAAAATGTTAAAAAAAACCATTTTAGGTGTATTCAGCGCCTTAACCTAATGGCTGCGGTCGGCGGTGGGCGGATAAATTTGTCCTTTACCACACATTCACGACTCACATCTACTTACCACGACTAGCCGACTAGGTGACTAGCCGTTTAGCCGACTAACTAGTCGCACATCACTTGTACTAGTGTTGTAGTCAGGAGAATGGTCACTATGTATATTATTTTCTTGCAGTAGCAACTACATAAGTTATTATTAAAGTTATTTTGGAGTTTTTCTATTTGCGATAAATGAATGTGCGATAATATTATTATCATTTTCACTAGCCGAAGAACATCCATTGCTGGACAGGTCTCCCTCATGGAGCGCCAGTCCCGGTGACGAGCCAATTGCATCCGGCGACTCCCCGCCACCTTCTCCAAGTCGACAGTCCCCGGGTTGGAGGCCGTCCAGCACTCCGTCTTCCCGCGCAAGGCCATTCGAGAACCTCTCTTCCCCAGCGCGCTTGTCGGTTTTGCGAGCAATGCGGCCTGCCCCTTGCCACTTCAGCTGACTCTCAGAGCCATGCCGGTCACCTTCCGCGAGAGAGCTAATCGACGGCTCCTAAGTATACTGAGTCAACTAACAAATTGTGAGAATTGCACTTTTTAGTGTATTAACAACAATAAAATCATTTTTTATTAACCTGTGAAAAAAAATTAACCATATCTCTATAAATAACTAAAAAAAATAGCGTATACTGAATCAAGTATACTAATTTATTTATTTTGCACTCCGTATATCGAGTCAAGTGTTAGCTTCCAATATACGCGGGACGCAAATACGCGCATTTTGGTGCAAGTAGAAACTGACTTAGTATACGTTGAACAATTTTTAAAAATTATTAACTTGACTCATTCTGCTTATTTATTTAAACAGATTTTACCATTCAAAATTGGATAAAATATTGTTATTAAGTTAATTATCCAATAATTTTACGTATTTAATTAATAATAATAATTAATTATCCTAACTTTTAAACAATATTATAAATGCAGAAGTAACTTTGTCTATCTAACTGGCTGTCTGTTTGTTTCGTTTTACTACTTAAACTAATTTTAATAAGATTTGGTACATAGATAAATAGGATTTTGGGAAAATACATAAAATAATAATTTTTGCCTTGCCAATTCTATGGAAACGAAAGCTACATGGATATAACTTTAGGGCTAGTTTTAGTTTTAGATTGATTTCTATGATTGAGATATATTGTAATAACTACAACACATACAGTGTTGTAGTTATTACAACGTACTTATATTTATGTATATATTTTTTCTCCACTTCCTGGTGCTAATTTTACCCAAGAATTACATTGATTTTGAAAATACCGAAATTTTATTACAAAATCTTCCATCAAACTCTTTTATTTTTCCCAATTGTTATTTCCGAATTTTCACCGACTCTTGGCAATAAAAACTTTACTGAAGAACCTTGTAACAAAACTGGGACTTTGACCTGTTATTACCTGTTTTTTTCTTATTTAATTAAAATTGATGGCAACAGACTTGAAAGCGATTTAGAATAATTGACAATTTTTTTAACATCAGACAGTCAGGCATTTGACCACCAGATCGTCTGGGTGTACATACACATACAAGCGAGTCTGTGGCCATAGGTGGAAGCATGCGTGTACTGGAATAGTATAATTGGCTCTCATACAAGGCTGTTAGAAATTAGAATACATCGCTAGGCGCTTGGTGACAGATTTTCGGTTTTAGGATGGTAGCTAGCCAGAAAGGTACCAGAAAAACCCTACCACAATCCAAAATTTGTCTTTTTTCTGTGTCTAGTTTGATTTTTTTTAATTAAGTACCCACTTACCTCACAAGTTAATTTTTGAGACTGATTTTATTTACAGAAATAAATAATTAGTATAAGGATTGTGATTTTTGTTCTTAATTAATTGTGATTTCAAGCAATTAATAAATAATTCTCCTATTATACTGAAACGTGCAATTGATACAATCAATATTTTGTATTTTTATTACCTGAAACTAGACCTACATAAGTGTTTATTTTTATAGTTAGTATTGTTGATTTTTGTTAATTTGATAGATAATCTAACGTTTTTTTAATGTTACCAATTATTACCATTTCGAGATCTC
Organism: Calycopis cecrops; assembly: GCA_001625245.1. Classification (NCBI taxonomy): domain Eukaryota; kingdom Metazoa; phylum Arthropoda; class Insecta; order Lepidoptera; family Lycaenidae; genus Calycopis; species Calycopis cecrops. Next base: position 6,229 of record LUGF01053450.1, read on the forward strand.
ATGATTAAAATATTAAACATTAAAGGTGTTATTGATTATTTTACTTATTTTGTACCATACTTGACTCAATTTAAGGAGGGTTCGCTTCTAAAATTATGGCCAAGTATAGTGAGTCAACTTATTATATTTTAACAAAATATGCATTCATGACGGACAGTACAATATATAAAAAAAATAATAGTTAAATAAAATTATTTTTTGCCACTCTTTTAAAATATTTGTTCCCCAAATCATAGATCCAATAATACGTCGTATAAAAATATAAGTGGTAGTTGATCCATTTTCAATAAATAAATAATCGACGTATATTAGTATATCTACATTATCTCATAAATTATTAAAATAATAACAAATTTATTATGTACAGATGAAAGGCTTTATGATATATATTTATCAATGATTAGTTACTTTTTCTTGGTTGTGTTAACGATTGAAATATATTCAATTGTTCATAGAACGCTCTTCTTATAGTCGTCCTGTAAAGTTATTAAAAGTGTAATTGACTCAGTATACTTAGGAGCCGTCGTAATAACACTTAATTACCCTACTAATAATTGCGAAAGTTTGTACGTATGTTTGCCATTCTCTCACGCAAATATTACAGTCCGGATTTGGTTGAAATTTGGCACAAACGTAGATTACAATCTGAACACAAGAATACTTTGTACGACTAATTACCATAACATGTATACATGCAGCCGAATTGGGCCGGCACGACCGGGGAGGCACCTCTCAACACGAGACCTGCGCGGGCGTAGTGACAGCTGTACTGTAGCATTTCGTGTGGTACTGGTGGACGTACGTCGTACTCCTCCCCCAGGGCGCCACAGGTCGCCTGACGTCCACTGCTGGACGTACGCCTCCCCCAGGGCGACACAGGTCGCCTGACGTCCACTGCTGGACGTAGGCCTCCCCCAGGGCGCCAAAGGTCGCCTGACGTCCACTGTTGGACGTAGGCCTACCACAGGTCGCCTGAAGTCCACTGCTGGACGTAGGCCTCCCACAGGTCGCCTGAAGTCCACTGCTGGACGTAGGCCTCCCACAGGTCGCCTGAAGTCCACTGCTGGACGTAGGCCTCCCACAGGTCGCCTGAAGTCCAGTGCTGGACGTAAGCCTCCCACAGGTCGCCTGAAGTCCACTGCTGGACGTAGGCCTCCCACAGGTCGCCTGAAGTCCACTGCTGGGGGAGGCCCCAGGGCGCCGCAGGTCGCCTGACTCTATAATCACTCATTTGTATTCCAAAATAAAAAATATCTATACATATATTTTCATGATATGATGATTATATACATTATGAAAATATTGTTTTCACCCTCGGAGAGCGTGTGGTTCCTTTGTGTAGTTTAATTGTAAAAAAATATAAAAAACAAATTTAAAATAAAAACAAATAAAACAACAACAACACACTTTCACGGTTATATTGAGTAGGTAACATCAAGAGTAATATAAGATCAAGAGTAATATAAGATCAAGAGTAATATAAGATCAAGTGTATAAAAGTAAGTATTAGTTAAAATTGGGTTTAGTACAAAAAAAAAAAATCAAAGTAGTAGTGGTCCTGTAAGAATTTACCGATAGTCCCCTCTCGGCATGGCCATATCTCGTCTCTGTACCCATCGACTAATCTCTTCATAGCAGAAGAGGGCTTTAATACGAGTTCAGTTAAGTCTGGATCCTCATTGTTTCCACTGCTGTTCTTCTTCTTCTTGTAAGTCGCAGCTACGCTCAAAGCAATCGATTGCAGTACCACAACTGATGCAATATTTATTTTACCGATCATTCTGGCGTTGATCGACCGATAGGACCCCAAGAAACAGCCTATCATATGCATGAGGCAATAAGTATTGGGAGCAGCAACTGATGAGTAGGCGGAGCTGCTCACGAGCCCGAAATCGATCTGATACGGGAAGTACGAGAATGGATCAGTCGACTCTTCCAGGTCTGATTTAACGGTTAGTTTTGAGAACTCCTCGCGCGTCGCATTATGGAAGATGAATACAGGAATATCTTTCGCCTCAACTCCCATCAGATCCGCAACATGGCGAACCGACATGAGAGCTTCACAATCTTTAAATCTGGTTGCACCAGTCCAGTAGCCCAGAGCTGACAGGTGGTGATCAGGGAACCGATTGAAAAACATATCATAAGCTGCTGCGAGTTGATGTAATTCTCTAATGTCGCCATCATAGTAGAGATGCTCGGTGCTAGTTACTCTTCTGAACAGTTCAGTGTCCCCACTCTGTAACTGCTCCCTAAGTTTTTGGACGAGCCGGGACAGGTCGGTGGGAGCTCTGCAATCGAGTTGTGACTTCCTGTAGAGGAACAAAAGTAGCAGTAACACGTCATGGTCTGTCGCATCGTGGACGACACCCGCGACTTTCGAAATGTTGAGATAGTCTCGCTCTTGGATGTCTACCAGGCTGCCGATGCTGATAGTTTCTTTGTCCTTTCCGATGAGCACGTTGTATGTAGTCCAGTCCGAGTCGAGCACGCTGGTAATTGTACGAGCCATCGCTGCCATGTAAGCCTGTGCCACCTCCCAATTTAGATTATGTTCGAAGAGTCCCTTAGCTATAACTCGCTTCATCTCAAGAAACGATAGATGTTCGCCTGTATACATCGATTTTAATTTCACAATGTAGACTGTTGGCTTTCGATTCTCTACGAACCAAGATGAGGGATACTTGCTACTAGGTTCGACCATGATGTTATTGACAAGACGCACTCGGCACTACTGTATGTTTAATGTAGCAAGATTCTTCTAGGCTCATGCCCGTTATTGGCCATGAAAATCACAACTATTTACTCACTACTAAAAAACTACGTATTTTTTTAATTGCTTACTAATATTATCGTTTAATAATGAAGCTGGGAATATTTTTTCCAAAATAAAAGTTATTGAAATGATTAAATCTTTAATCATTCGGGAAACATTTGAGAAATCAACAGTGTTGTCATTTATTTAATACTAGTTGAAGAAAAAATCGATTATCGAGTCAACGATCACTCGACTAGTTGAATCAAAAAGATAAAAAAAAGTAACATTTTTCAATAGAAAATTTTAATTTCCTTTGTTTAATAGATTTGTATGCATTTTCTTCTCTAATTTTGAAAACACGTGTTTTTTTGAAAACATGTTGCAAATTAATATCTACTCACTGAGATGAAATAATAAAAAAATAAAAAAATATATTTATTTCAATAATCACACAATAGGTTACAATAAGAATACACAGAGATAGAAAACCACCTAGTAAGTATGTAGCATAGAGTAACTTATATATGGTATGTAGACATACTTGTGGCAGGTGGTCCCACTCTTCCTTAACAGATATGATTACATGTTATTGAAATTAATAAGAAAACACAATTCAATAATAATCAATTTAGGTAGGAACAGTAATATTGAAAATATTAAGCAAGAATTTCTACATCATTGTAAGATCTAGTTTCAAGCCATGTCTTTAATATTCTTTTACAATTTCGAGAATTAAGGCTGTGTATATCAATTTATTTGTTTAATTTATTGTATAAATTCGGGGAAAGAGTTAGGTATTGGCGATGGGCAAACGTAGATTTAGTTTTGGGAATAAAGGCAACATTGTGATTTCTGCGACGTGGTTCATATTCAGAATTATATTGAACGCATTTATGATATTTTAAAACAGATCATAATACAAATAGTTTTCTTACAGACAGTAATTGACAATCAGCGTATAGTTCTTCAGTAGGGAATGTATATAGTTTGAGGTACATGATTTTAGGTAGGCAACGTTGGCTTCTCTCTATATCTAAAAATTTGTGTTTGTTTGCACCTCCCCATATAGGAATACAGTAGCCTATTACAGACTGTCCTAGTGCTAAATAAATTTGATTTAATATTTTTTTATTAGCAACAAATCTTGGTTTTTTAAAAATCCAATTTAGAAAAAAACAACGTAAACGAATTTTATAAGCGTCCTTTGGTAGCGTCGTTTGTTTTATGTTTATTAGTTTGACAGTTCTCAAACAACGCTTGCGTTGTTTCTTCCTCGTTAACAAAAACCTTTTTAATTTTTTTTATTATTAAATCATATTTACTTTGAATATCGTAAATGATTAGCATTATATGAAAAAAAAAATACAATTTAAATTTTTTGTTCCTTTATTTTGCAAATAATCCTAAAACATACAATTCAACAGCAATGTGCTTACGGAACGTAATATTGTTCGGTTAATCATTCATTCAAAACAGGACATGTACATGTGACAGCGAGGTAACGCCGCATGTTGTCATGTTTTTTGGTACAGACTGCTCAATCGAATTATAAGACGTAGTCACGTCAAAAATTGGATTCATACGTCGTACGTTGCCGTAATCGCTAAAAAAGCTAAAATCATGGATCGCTCGATCCCAAGACTCGGTCAACGCGATAAAGAGAGTGAATGATAGTTAAATTATTCAAAACGAAATAAATAGGACACATGCTTGTTGTGATTGCTGAAAAAGTCAATTAATTATTTCAGTAGTCATTAGCCCAATTAATTAAATTTAAAATTATAATAAATATTATGTTTGTTGTCTAAAGACTAATTTCGATTGTCTTGTTTCATCACATGCAATGCAATGTTTACTTGTATAAATCACGACCACCACACGAGTCTAATTTTTATGTATTTAATCTCACTTTTCATCTTAAAGGCAAGATATAAATGATAATAATTTAAGATAGGTAATTTACAATCAGCCATCAGTACAAGTCTTAATTAATATTCGGCTTTATAAATTATATTTGAATGAAAAATCGATATCGATTTATCGTTTCATATATGTTGGTAAGTGGCAACATTGTATCTTGTGCTTGTCGGTACCTGCCCAACGGAATATGGAATATGGATTATGGATTGCAATTTGCAACTTGCTTATTGTACTTAATTGTTTGTGTATTTCATTATCGTTTATTGTATATTAACTGTTTAAACCTACGACTAAGCTTACGAAATGGACTCCCAAGATGTTAACACTGATGACCACGGCCTGAATATGGATTCTGCACCCGTTTCTCACGAGAACCCCAGCACGACATTTGATCCGTTAAATAATGTTAATGAAGGCACCGGCATACTGCAAACTGTGCCGAGTAACTCCTCTCAAGCTTCAAGCTCTCAAGTATCTCTTTCAAGAGGACTATTGCGCTGTGTAAATTGTGGTTTAAATATCACGAGAACACGAAGGCAGAGATTGAAATTGAAAAAATTGTAGAAATTGCAGTAGTGCGAAATATTATTCAACAATGGCTTCAACCACAACAGGTTAGTTTATCCATTATATAATTGAAAAAATTGTACATATTAGCAACTGCATAACGTTTACCGTAAGTTGTTCTAAGATATCTAATAGCTATAATTTCTGTATTATGTACAGGTGTCGAGTGACAGTTTGGTGTGCCATTCATGTTGATCCCTCAAATAAGACATCCAACTGGTGAACATCACAATGCACAAATTGTTGGACATAGACAAGTGTGTATTAGCTGTGGCTGATAACTTTTGAGAATAATCAATAAGGTCGCATACCCTGAGGGCTGAGGACTGATTCTCCACGTGAAGAACTCATCTGAAATGAAATCGCCCGCCAGATTGCACCACGTGAGGTAAGTTATCAACTGCTTTCAATACGATAATATATCAAAACCCTGCATACTTAATATGCAAATGTGATGTATATTTAATTCTCCTTTTCCATATCATTAACATTTAACTTATATCTTTTGTCTAAGCATCAATTATTTGTTTTGGTTTTTTTATAGTATTCCTAGGGGACAAACGAGTAGTCGGAGCTCTTTGATGTGTACCCATACCCACAGACATCCACATACTTGTTATGCAGATGTTTTGCCCTCCTTTTCCATTGGTCTAATGGGCCACCGGAAACACAAAAATCTCACGAATCGCGACAACATAGCTGTTACTAAGCGGCAATGTCTTTTGAGTAAAATATATCACACTGGTCGTGTCAGCCCAATTCAGCTGTAATGCAACGTGGGACTATCTTTTGCTGTTATTTCTTCAGCTGTAATGCAACATGGCATTACCTCTTGCTTTTAATTCTTCAGCTGTAATGCAACATGGCACTACCTATTGCAGTTGTTTCTGTCTAGTTTTTTTCCTATTATTTCAGATTTCACAGTCGTCTCGTTTGTGTCATACTTGCTGGCGAAGAACAGATAGAGCAGCATCACATTCAACTGTAGAACAGGATTCTGAACTGTCCAATTCAACTTTGCTTCCATCTGAAGTATCAAGTAATGTATCGCAGACGAGAGCACCTGACACTATATTGTTACCTAATTATATAAGAGTGCCTAACACTCAAGACCAGTGTTTCTTTCCTGGTTGTAGCGACACCAATCGGCTTAGTGTTCCAACTGCACTACGTGTCCATATATTTTGTGAGTTCAATTATTATGTATCTTCAGATTGTAGAATCTGTTATTACCATTTGACTAGTAACTCATGGGATTTGCTTTTGCAATCGATATATAATCGTATTAAAACTTTTAGTGCTGCACAAATAGAGGATTTTGCATCCTTGCCTTAAGATAATATGCAATGTCATTTATATTTTAATAATATTCATAATATGCCGGACCATTTAGTTCATTATTATATAGGCTTAACAAAAGCACAATATCAGCAAATTCTGTCTGAAGTTCCGAGATGAGCAAATAAACGTAAAGGTGGTCTTGCATTAGCTGCATATCTCCTGAAATTAAGGACAGGAGACAGTGATGAGCGCATATCTGCATTGTTACAAGTGCCAAGAAGCACTTTAGAGAGTCTGATGAATATGGCTCGTGAAATATTAAATCAGGACTTTGTACCTAGGAATCGGGGCATAAGTCATATAACCAGAGCAGAAATATCTGAAAGAAATTTAATAATACCCAATGGACTATTTGGGACATACATATATGTATATAGAAAAACTGCCTTTAAAATATTTCGCCAAAACTACTTTAATAGGGCTTCTTCACACTTAATGATTGATTTTTCTGTGGCCGCTGCTTTAATTAACAAATTCCACAATAGAATAAGGGACGGGGATGATGCAACTCAAATTCTCAATAGAGTCATACAAAATATGGAAACGGAAAATGATTTGACGCACTACATTGGGCAACGCAATTTAAATAGAGCCAGGGCAAACTTTCGAAACATTAATGTAGACTCTGAAAATGTTCGTGATTTCCCTACCCTGACATAATATAATGAATTAATATTATTTGCTTGTGGTGTATACCAATTAAAACAAGCATGCTCCTATTATGGAGAACATATCCGATTTAATGGTTGTTAACATATCGAGGTTTGTAATGATCAGAATAGTAGCATTATGGAAGGATTAAACTTTGCCCCGGACTGCTCTTTATTAAGGGCTAGGATTGCCAGTCGACATATAAGTCATGAAGTATATTTTGTATACATCTTATTTAGTTTTCATGATTCTGGGCTAAATTCAATTAAAAAGTACTGTTGTAACTGTATCGTTGGCTGTAGAACTGTGGGATGCTGTGCTCATGTCATGGCAGTTGTATGGTATCTGGGATGGGCACGGCATCAGAGTAATATTTTCCCTCCTGCTCAGTTCCTAGATAATATTCTAATTGCTTACGATACAAATGATGTATAGAAATGTAAAAAAAATTTTGAAAAATAAATATATTTGAAAAAAATATAAGTTATTTTATCTTAAAAACCCCAACTTTTTTGAACCAAATTCTTCATCCACTTGTTACGTTATATTGTATGCTACCATGTCTGTATACTTTAAATTGTGTGCACTTGGGGCCAAAATTACTATGGATAGTGGGAATTCCCCTTTAACCCATTCAGTGCTGTGGACGCCAATTGGCGTCTTATATGTCTATAATGAGATACCGAGGACGCCAATTGGCGGCTGGATTTTAAGTCTTAATAAGTTCAAACACAATACGCCGAAAGGGCGAGGTCGGTTGCGTCTGTACTTGCGTCTACTGCTCACGACGTGGCTTACGACGGCGGCGTGACAGTCAGCATCAGCGTGCTACTGTCATGCTGGAGTGACAGTCAGCATCAGCGTGCTACTGTCATGCTGGAGTGACAGTCAGCATCAGCGTGCTACTGTCACGCTGCAGTGACAGTCAGCATCAGCGTGCTACTGTCATGCTGGAGTGACAGTCAGCATCAGCGTGCTACTGTCATGCTGGAGTGACAGTCAGCATCAGCGTGCTACTGTCACGCTGGAGTGACAGTCAGCATCATCGTGCTACTGTCACGCTAAAGTGACAGTCAGCATCATCGTGCTACTGTCACGCTGGAGCGACAGTCAGCATCAGCGTGCTACTGTCACGCTGGAGTGGCAGTCAGCATCAGCGTGCTACTGTCACGCCGGAGTGATCGAGTTGACGCTGGAATGAGAATGGACCTGGAAAATACGTTCTACACGCTCACAAACACACACACACACGGTAAGTGACAGCTGTGCTGTCGCGTTTCGTGCAGTTTTCCGGTGGGCTACTTGGACAGAAGTGATAAACGGCAACACGTCTGCGTAGAAATAGTACGCATATCTAGTGCTTGTATGCTACCTTATACTTCAAAAAGAACTGCCGAAATATATATGGTCCATTCATGATGCAAAAATGTATATTTATAAACGTTTTTTTTCCTTTACATAATTGCCACCTGCACCTTGCTAATGCGAACTTATTAACATAATAAGGTAACATGCAGGTAAATTTTACTTGATAGTTTTAAGTTTTTACTGCCAGTCGTCTCTATGACGAATAGTAACAACCTTATGATTATTTCGGACGCCTATAAACATCCGAACAGTTACAGGTGTTCTACTTCTCTCATTCCTACGAATGGACGCAGTACTGCAATATTGTAAGCATGATATTTTTCTCTTTCTAATTAACGCTGTTAGAGAAATTTTTACTTCAAAAAGTAAGGTATGTTGAAAACAAGATTACACCGCTCTGCTATTTATAACACCAAAGAAAGCTTCCGCGATCCACATCTTATAGCTCGCAGTGTGCACAGTCGTTACACAACAGTGCATTGTACAGAGGTATTAAAACCCCTTCCACACGATACAATTTTACGCCCAATTTGATTGCCGATTGAATTGGGTTCCAATCTGATCGTCCATCCACACGTACACAACTAAATCACCAATTTTAGTTTTCTTTTGCCATCTCTGCTCAACGGACTTGTTTGTGGCTGATGTGTGTGTGGAAGATGGCTCTTACCAAGAAGCAAAAATTTGGATTGATCTTGGCTCTAACTACAAATGTAGATAAAAAAAAGAAAAAAAAGAATAATATGGACTAAACCATGGTTGTTAAAAAGAAAGCAACTGAGTCATATTAATATAGTTAGCTGGACAGTGACGATTTTAGAAATTTCATGAGGATGGATCATGACTCCTTTCATGAATTATATAGCTATATAGCTAATGTCTAATATTCAGACACGTCCCAAAACACAAACAAAATAGGCAGATACAAGGCAAGACAAGACAAGTCAACGCAACCCGCTCTCAAGCCGTTTGCACGGCGACTACGTCAAAAAATTGGCCAATTAGCGTCCACACCATCCAATTTGATTGGGCAATCTCAAATCGGGCGATATCGACCACCCAATGGCCTTCAATTTCATATTTCAGTCCACATGACCCAATTCGATTGTCAATCTAATCAAATTGGGCGTAAAATTGTGTCGTGTGGAAGGGGTTTTAACGTAATGGCTGCGGTCGGCGGTGGGCGGAGAAATTTGTCCTTTACCACACATTCACGACTCCCATCTACTTACCACGACTAGCCGACTAGCCGGTGGCACGTCACTTGTACTAGTGTTGTAGTCAGGAGAATGGTCACCATGTATATTATTTTCTTGCAGTAGCAACTACATAAGTTATTACCAAATAGGAGTTTTTCTATTTGCGACAAATGAAAGCGATCATTATCATTTTCACAAGCCGAAGAACATCCATTGCTGGACTGGTCTCCCTCAGGAACGCCAGTCCCGGTGACGAGCCACTTGCATCCGGCGACTCCCCGCCACCTTCTCCAAGTCGACAGTCCCCGGGTTGGAGGCCGTCCAGCACTCCGTCTTCCCGTGCAAGGCCATTCGAGAACCTCTCTTGCCCAGTGCGCTGGTCGGTTTTGCGAGCAATGCGGCCTGCCCCTTGCCACTTCAGCTGACTCTCAGAGCCATGCCGGTCTCCTTCCGCGAGAGAGCTAATAACACTTAATTACCCTACTAATAAATGCGAAAGTTTGTACGTATGTTTGCCATTCTCTCACGCAAAAATTACAGTCCGGATTTGGTTGAAATTTGGCACAAACCTAGATTACAATCTGAACACAAGAATACTATTGTACGACTAATTACCATAGCATGTATACATGCAGCCGAATTGGGCCGGCACGACCGGGGAGGCACCTCTCAACACGAGGCGTAGTGAAAGCTGTGCTGTCGCATTTCGTGTGGTGTGTATGTAGTACAATTATGGAGGTGAAAGGAAAGAGGGCAACGCATCTCTTATCTCCATGCGGATGTCTATGGGCACCACAGGTCGCCTGACGTCCACTGCTGGACGTAGGCCTCCCCCAGGGCGCCACAGGTCGCCTGACACTATACTCACTCATTTGTATTCCAAAATAAAAAATATCTATATATTTTCATATGATGATGATGATACATTTTCATAAAAATATCGTTTTCACCCTCGGAGAGAGTGTGGTTCCTTTGAGGGAAATAATTGTAAAAAAATTAAAAAAAAAAAACAAATTTAAAATAAAAACAAATAAAACAACAACAACACACCTTCACGGTTATATTGAGTAGGTAAGATCAAGAGTAATATAAGATCAAAAGTAACATAAGATCAAGTGTATAAAAGTAAGTATTAGTTAAGATTGGGTTTAGTACAAGATATCAAATCAGAGTAGTGGTGGTCCTGTAAGAATTTACCGATAGTACCCTCTCGGCATGGCCACACGTCGTCTCTGTACGCATCGGCTAATCTCTTCATAGCAGAAGAAGGCTTTAATATAAGTTCGTACCTTTCGAGCTCAGTTAAGTCTGGATTCTCATTATTTCCACTGCTGTTCTTCTTCTTCTTGTAAGTCGCAGCTACGCTCAAAGCATTCAATTGCATTACCACAACTGATGCAATATTTATTTTATCGATCATTCTGGCATTGATCGACTGATAGGACCCCAAGAAACAGCCTATCATATGCATGAGGCAAAAAGTATTGGGAGCAGCAACTGATGAGTAGGCGGAGCTGCTCACGAGCCCGAAATCGATCTGATACGGGAAGTACGAGAATGGATCAGTCGACTCTTCCAGATCTGATTTATCGATTAGTTTTGAGAACTCCTTGCGCGTCGCATCGTGGAAGATGAATCCAGGAATATCTTCCGCCTCAACTCCCACCAGATCCGCAACATGGCGAACCGACATGAGAGCTTCACAATGTTTAAATCTGGTTATACCTGTCCAGTAGCCCAGAGCTGACAAGTGGTGATCAGGGAACCGATTGAAAAACATATCATAAGCTGCTGCGAGTTTATGTAAATCGCTAATATTTCGCTTGTCAATATGGTAGAGGACCTCGGTGCGAGTTACACGTCTGAACAGTTCAGTGTCTCCACTCTGGAGCTGCTCCCTGAGTTTTTGGACGAGCCGGGACAGGTCGGTGGGAGCTCTGCAATCGAGTTGTGACCTCCTGTAGAGGAACAAAAGTAGCAGTAACACGTCGTGGTCTGTCGCATTGTGGACAACACTCGCGACTTTCATCACGTAGAGATTGTCTCGCTCTTGGATGTCTACGAGGCTGCCGATGCTGATAGTTTCCTTTTCCTTTCCGATGAGCACGTTGTATGTAGTCCAGTCCGAGTCGAGCACGCTGGTAATTGTACGAGCCGTCGCTGCCAGGTAAACCTGTGCCAGGTCCCAATTTAGTTTATCTTCGAAGAGTCCCTTAGCTATTACTTGCTTCATCTCAAGAACCGATAGATATTTGCCTGTACTGTACAACACATTTACTTTCCCAATGTACACTGTTGGCTTTCGGTTCTTTGCGAACCAAGATGAGGGATACTGTCTACTAGGTTCGAACATGATGTTATTAACACGACGCACTCGGCACTACTGTATGTTTAATTGTTTAATGTAGCAAGATTCTTCTAGGCTCATGCCCGTTATTGGCCATGAAAATCACAACTATTTACTCACTACTAAAAAAACTGCGTAATATTTTAATTGCTTACTAATATTATCGTTTACTTAATGAAGCTGGGAATATTTTTTTCAAAATAAAAGTTATTGAAATGATTAAATCTTTAATCATTCGGAAACATTTGAGAAATCAACAGTGTTGTCATTTATTTAATACTAGTTGAAGAAAAATCGATTATCGAGTCAATCGATCACTCGACTAGTTGAATCAAAAAGATAAAAAAAAACGGTTGTCTGTAAAGTCGGTTTACTGACGATAGTTGAACGTGACAACGTCTTAAGAAAATACTGATGGAATGGTAACATTTTTCAAAAGAAAATTTTAATTTCCTTTGTTTAATAAATTTCTATGCATCTTCTTCTCTAATTTTGAAAACACGTGTTTTTTTTTTGAAGCCATGTTGCAAATTAATATCTACTCACTGAGATGAAATAAAAAAAAATATTAAATTTTATTTATTTCAATAATCACACAATACGTTACATAAGAATACACAGAGATAGGAAACCATCTAGTAAGT
>LUGF01053458.1:0-17976 GCA_001625245.1 Calycopis cecrops
AGTCGGCGCCGGGAGTCCGCGCGTGCTACCAGTACGCGCCGAAAACCTGCTTCTTTATCAGTGAGCCCATAAGATAACATTGCAAAACGTGTCGGCGCCGGTCGGCACCGGTCGGCGCCGGTCGGCGCCGACAATTTCGGCGCCGGGAACCTGCTTCTTTATAAAAGCACCCTTAGTTTCATCCTTCCCACCTCGATGTGCATGAGTACACAGCCATGTGCTCTAAACGCAACATCTTACCACTCATAACAACCATGCAGAACCAGTGGACCCGGTGGAGCATTTTAATTTTACTTGAAGCACCGACACTTAAGGTATTGCCACTTAGAAAAAAAATAATGTACCAAGCTGATAATTTAAGAAATCAATATATGTAAAAACTTCAGAATATCTAGTTATATTGCATTTTGTCTGTTGTTGTTTTATGGAGCCTTGAACAAATTTCTATTCTATTCTATTCTTATATCTAATAAAAAATGAAAACATGAAATCGACTTAATTATAAGATGACCAACCATTTGAACGGATAAAATTAAACCGACCTTCGAGTGCAGTTACTGGAAGTTCCACAAAGCTCCTTTACACTTGTAAAGCTATCTTTCCTGTCACTGTGTTTTTTTTCTTTTTTGGAACCGCTAACTAGTTTTGTTTCCTAATGACTTAAGGTGCCATGTAACTTCTTTTATTTGCAGAAAAAGCCCTTTCATTCAGCTACTTTCGTTTACGATTCCTTCAGTACATTAGAAGTCACGGTTGTTCCTTTTATTTAGTATTTTATTTTTAACATACCTCGAAAATGGAGAAGAGGGAGGGGTCTTATGTTTTTAGCGATTTTTGCTCCATTTATTTACCGTTTTCTAAATTCTATTTTTTACTTGAAACGATACACTTAATTAGGCAAAATATTATGTGTATGGAGTATTTTGAGACCTCTCGATGCTCACATACATCCGCATATTTGTTATATGATGAAATACCCACAATCCCTCCTCGCACTCAGCGTTTCGTGCGGTATATGAGTGACCGGTGGTCCATGTAGGAAGGGAGTAAGGCGGGCAACGCATTGTATAATCTCTATGCGGTTGTCTATGGGCGTCGGTAGTCTTGAATATGGCTCCGATTGTTTTGTGCCATAATACCTACTACAAAAAAAAACATCGAACAAGGAAAAAAAAGTCTTTTTAAAACCGCTTTATATACGCTAAAACACAATATGCTATGATTTGGAGAGATAGTCACCAATGTTCCTGTGGTACAGATGTGGCCTAACTTCTTACAAGTTAATTTAATTAAATTCTCAAACTGTTCTCGTACCACGCCGCGCGCCGTCATGGTTATAAAATGGCTTCTTGTGCAGTTCACCGGCGGGCTAATTCACTTGAAGTTATTACTGTACTGAGCCCAGCTGTTCTGTATTTAGCACCCTTTTAAAATTCTCACCGAGTTCGCTAACGAGATGAGCAGCGGAGGATTTTTTATCGAAGAATAATCTTTTGTTACTCGAACTCTTGAATTAACAAGTTAGTAGTGAAAGACGTTACGTAAAATGTCTCGCTTCACATACAAAGAACTAGTAATAATGGCGACAATACTTGATAACGAAATAAAATAAAGGAGAAAAAATAATTCGGCCTTTGGCCCATCACTCGTTCCTACCGCCGCTACTCCTGTGTCGCCAGGATCGACAGCGGCAACCAAACTTGACCCTTTGATATGATCGCAGGGAGCCCGAGGGAAAAGCTAAATCTGTCTTGAATTTAATCATAAGAATCGAACCCGCAATGAATTTAATCATTAGAAAGTAGGAGGAGTAGGAAGTAATTCCAATTTCCCTTCCTAATAAAAGCTGGAGACAGTACAGATTGCAGTAACTTAAATAAGCCAATAAGTAGAGAGAGCAGCCAAGTGAAACCCGGTTACTATGCACCACGGAAATATAAATAAATGAATTGAAATGGAAAATTTGCTGTTATCAGGAAAATAAAGGAGACGAGGAACCAGGTACTACGTCCGGGGTCAGACACGACTAGTTGACAAACCGTCAGCTGGTAGCCGTAAGGACATTGTCGGCTCGTCACTCGTCGACAATGAGAGACAAACAGATCGGTGAGAGTGATCGGTGGACAGTTCGTGGATAACGTGTGGAGCACGCATTGTACGTGCGTCGTCTGGTGTCAGCATACAAAGTTGATTAATTTAATCATAAGAAACATCATAGATTTAGAATGTACAAGATACACAAGGTCAGAACAGAGGCGAGACAAAAAAAGTATTTGACAAATGCCAGAATTACTACAAAAAACGTAGACAGAGGAAACTACAGACAAAAACACTTATGACTTTGTCATGACTGTGTAATCGGGTCGCTATGGCCTCTTACTCGCGTAAAATAATTCTCTCATATGTACTTCATCTACAGTCTCTTTTCTTTTCCGATGATTGGAACTTAATTTGAATGTCTCGCTCCCACGCTTTGTACATGTTTCATGTAGTGAGAACAATTCTAAATCTATCAGAAACACTATACAAAGCTTACATTGTCATACGTCGAGTTGAGTAGTGGAGTCGGCGTCGAGTCGGTATAATATGCTAATACTTTAAGTGTGTGAGTGTACTTCTGCCTGCGAGTGTGCACAATTAAAAAACACCGGAGATGGAAATTTAGAAAATAACAAAAACAGTGACCGTCTTGATTTATTGATCTGTGGTATCTGTAATCTGCGTAGGATACTGAGTGATACAGATGTTGTACGTAGTCGATACTGCACTCCCACTAGTAGATTATTCATCATCATTATTAATAGATTAAACTAAAATAATATCACTCCGGTTTCAAAAATAACACCACATTTACAAGTACAAATAAACTAAATTATACCTTCAGGGTCGGTCTCTCCAAATTAAATTATTGAGTCAACTATGTAGCTACATACTAGTAACTACCAGTGCTTACTTTTATTTGTTTTGGTCATATTTAAAATATTAGTTACCTAAAGTTGTGATTCTATAATCTTGCCGCAATTGCAATGGCGTTTAGATGTAGGTTCGTTAATGAATAAATAAGTTTTTGCTCTTAATTAATGGATTATATTTTATACTTTCATTTACAATTTTATCACCTAAAAAAATTAAAATAATTATTTAATGGTATAATTTAAAAGATGTTAACATTTCAAATATCACCACCAGGACTTAAGAAACATCTTCTTTTTATATTACAATCATACGGCTAAAAGTAAGTCACTGCTCTAACTATGAAATAAGATAAGTAGTAGGTACTTTAGTCAACAGTTAATTCTAATCGTAAACTGTGAAGCTGGGCCTTAATGTATCCATACCACTCATTATTAAAACATTCGCAATATTTTTTATGAAATAAAACAGAACAGTTATAAATATATTAATTTACGAGCTTCCGCTCGCGGCTCGCCCGAGTTGATTTCGGACTTCAAAAATTATTCAAAATTTTAACTTATTATGTTATTTTGACATGAAAGCTATATTAATGTAAAGTTTCATGAAAATCCGTCCAGTAGTTTCGGAGATTAGCCCGAACAAACGGACAAACAGACAAACAAAAAATTAAAAATCATAGAAAAGTGTTCTGTTACTATTTTAAAATCGCCCCCAATTAGTTTTTCGTAAATATAGGTATTCAATGTACAGATACAAAAATTTTACTGTTTTATTATATGTAGGTACCTATAGATGAGACAATGTCTAGTAGATATGACATTGATACGAAAAATGATTGGAAGTAGTTCAAAATGCCGCATAAAAGTAATTTCGATTAAAAATAGAGATAGGACATGATAATAGCCGGTTCACAGTCGATATGCAGAAAGTGGACGGTAAAAAATGTAATGTGAGCAATGAATAATATATTTGAAATTAAATTAAATGGTATTTTTTTTATAGCATCTTTGAGGAAAGAATAAGTTCTTCTCTTGAAGATCCCTTGGTCGTATCGGTCCGGAAATATCGAGGGGGGTAGCTGATTCAAAATTGCAATGGTGCGCGGGATGAAATTGCGCTTATAGCGCACAGTAGTGGACTTCGGAGGATCTAGGTGGTGACGGTGGAATTTGGAATTTCAGCTCGAAGTCCTATAATGGAACTTAGCTGCAGGTACTAATCCGAACAATTCCTCAGAACACTCCCCGTGATAAATACGATAGAAGATGCACAGCGAACTGACATCTCTGCGCAAGGAAAGAGTATTAAGCTGGCGGGAGAGATACTGGTTATCGACGGTTCGAGTCGCTCTTCGTTGTGTACGGTCAAATGGAATGAGCTGATATTGCGGGGCTCCGGCCCAAAGGTGAGAGCGGTACTCCATGTGCGTATATTCCTAAGTACTATCAATAGTGTACTTAGGAATATACCATTGGTTTCGACTACAGTGACACTGTTTAGTGTATATCACAACTCAATGATACGAGTACAAGCTGCAAGTGTAGATTTACAAGGTTGAGGCAGCGGTGAGAATTAATTGAGGTGAAATGACTTCCTGAGATGGGACACGGATTGTCAATTGAGAAAGTGATAGGAGAAGCCGACTATCCCTGTCAGGTGTACCGGACAGGTTGCAGTTGTACCGGACAGGTAACTCATACATAACTATCTGCCTTTTTATTCTGCTTTTTTATTTATAAGTGAACCCTAAAAAAATACTTTGTTCAATGTAATTGTATTGGAAATTTATTTTTATTTATAGTTTTTCAGTAGATTAAATTTAAAGCTGATGTGTTCTATATTCATTACCACTTGAAGTGAACAATAGAAAAGACGTAAAAATGTCAGCTCCTGTGTTAAAAGTGAAAGCCCTCGTTTTTAGAGAGCATGTCGATAGAATTTCTAAAATGTTTATCATATTATGTCTTATATTTGGTATAAATCGTTTGAACATAATTGAGAACATAAAAGATAATTTTCTATACGCTTCGCTCGCATATTCTGTGACTTATAACTGCGTTTTAACAGCTTCGGCGGTGTATGTATCCATCATCTTCAATGCGTCACATGCCTTCTGCAGCATCATCAGTTACATACTGCGGGGAAAAGTAATAAAATTTTACAAGGAGCTTCAAATATTTGATAACAAAATTGGACACATACCAAAATGGGTTCGATTCTAATCCAGATGTCACTTATAATTATTTTAACAACAAGCTGTTCATTTTTGATCTTGGTGTTTCATTGTCTTATTTATGCCTATACAAATAATGCATGCTGTGGAATTATATTATATTGGTCATATGATGAGGCTTCTATTACCCCGAATTCGAATGATCACATATCATATAAAACTATATTATTAAAATAATAACTATTAATGCTAGCTAATAGCTATTAATGACGCAGCATTTTTGAATTTCAAGAAGGAGGTTAAGCAGAAACCAAGCTTGGATATGGGCGATTTGATGGATTTGTACTACTACATTGTCAAGGCTCACGACTATCTAAATTCGGCAGTGAAATGGGAGGTATATATTTAAATTAAGCACTTATTAATAAATTATTTGGACATTAATTAGTCTACCCATTACTAATATTAAATAAATAATTTCTAATTAACAATATCTACTTCAAATCTCATTAAAATCAGTTCTTTCAAAACGAAAGTCTAAATATTGTACCCGTAATTTGTTTTGCTAATTACTGTTTTTTTCAGTTACTTGTTATTCTTCTTACGTCTTTTACGGTAAACATGGGCAATGCACATGATTTATGTTTGGATGCAATAACCGGAAATGTGAGTATGTTTGTAAGACGGAAATTAACTTGAAACAAGTCAAGTGTGAGTGGGATTCGCTTGCGCAAGGAAAGGTATGAGGATTAAAACTTATAGAAGTAGACAAACATTTATTTTCCGGCGCTTTCTCACAACTTGTTTGAAATGTTAAAATTTAGTTGTGCGTCTGACCGTGCGTTTCTTTTGTTGCTCTCAAACTGGACAGCAAAGCTGAGTGTGTCAAATTGTCAGAGGAGAGAGCCGAGAAACGACAACAATGAAGGCACTGACATGATCTTCAAAACATTTCCAAATATCCAGAATAACTTACAAGCAACAAGAAAGCAACGAAAAAAGCGAAAGGGTTGTTGCGAGTTGGGATTCTAAATTCCAAGGATCAAATACCTATCGGCTGTAGAAAACTTTTACTAGTTAGTATTATTATTACGTTCGTACATTTTTTTTTTCAGTTTTATATTAACAAGGCAATTGCTTGTGTCAGTTTGCTTGTTCCTGAAATATTACCTCTTTTCACTATTTGCATATGCGCACATCAAGTATGCAGAGAGGTACGTAAGCTTCGAGAATCGCTTTCGTGCACTCTCTACCGAAATAGTCTTGGTACGTATCACAATAATTACTTAAGCTTAGCTATAAAAGTTACAAATCTTAAATGGAACGCTTTTCTGTTTTCAACTCCAAGAATAGAGATAAAAACATATAATCTAACCAAATGGATTCACCGTGCGGGTGCTGGGTCCATTGTGTAGTAAGAGATTCCTGTAGAAAAAAAATTAAATTTAGATCGAAATTGGAAAGATAAAAAAACGTTCGTATCGATCACACACTAAGCGCGGAAATAAATTACTGTAGGTGATTTTTTGCGATAATGAATATTTAAACCATAGCATGACGCCCATATACATCACTAGTAGTCCATATTTTTGCGTTAAAAAGTTACAGAAACTCCTTAAATTTTCTATGCTGGATGGATATGGATAAAATAATACAACATAGCTCAAGAAGATCACCTATCACAAACGATTCTACTGTTGGTCCTGAAGTAAAAATTTAGGAGACAACCTGTTTAATATGTCTATTCTTAATAGTTCGTTTTCATTTTCAGAAAAAACAAGCAAAATCAGGCATTCATGGGACTGGCGGAAGCAAAGGATCTCTCATTTCCACTGTTCAATATGTTCAACATAGACGTCGCCCTTCCGTTTTATTTCTTGGGTCTACTCTTAACGTATTTGATAATATTACTTCAATTCCAAAAGATCTTATCTCCTAATGAGTAAATAGCAGAAAACAGGTTGTGTTGATAATCATATGAAGTACGTTTATGTCGACCACAAACGCTACGGTATACCGGACAGGCTTTTACGTGCGCAGTTTTACCGTATCATGTGTAAATCATGTGTAAAAACATCTGCGTGGGTTTCGTACCTGCACAGGCGACTGCAGGATGGAAAATTAATTCTATTTCTTGACACAATACGATACATGAATGTTGTTTCACTCGTCACAGTCCTTTATAGGTAAACTTGAGTAGTTATCCTGTGCAGTATACAGTAGCGTGCGTGGCGGGCTGTATATGTAATGGGTCCGGACTTTTATGAATTACTTATTATGGTAAAGTCCAGTACATACACTCTACATGCGAAGTCCGGCGACCTAATATATGTATAATCGAAGCTAAGTATATATATTTTAGTGTCTTCACTTTGAACGCGCGTGAATGTCTATTAATATGTAGAGTTGGTTTAACGGCACGTTTTTTGTAAAACTATAAAACTTATAGTCTTTTCTTTCTCGTCTTAAAGAATATTAAATGAAGAAGCACAAGTATTATGTACTTATAGTACATACTTTATTTATAGTACGTATGTATTTCAACTGTAACATAGGCGAATATAGCACATTACTTATTGTGTGATGTGAATATATGAGTAATGTATTCACATTACTACATGAGTTGAGTTCTTGTGTATATTGTGTAGAGTTTATCTAACGCACCAAATTTCAAAACACAGTGATTCATACATATTTTTACCTGTTCTATCATTTATTCAAAGGACATCTGTCTTTGACAAAAATATTATTACACTATGCATGAATAATTTAAAGCTAGCACCATAAAAATACAGCCACACCACCACCATAGCACATAGCTGGTAGTTATTATTATTGCAAAATTATACTGTTCTTTCCATAGATTTAGAATGTACTGAGAACAATTCTAAATCTATGGTTCTTTCACACAAAATTACTGAATGGGTTGAGGTGATATTTGGCACAGATAAATATATGATCATCCTGAAAACAATGAAGGGTCCTAGGTACAGATGGATATGCAGATAAAATTGCGAGCATACTTAAAATAAATTGAATAAAATGATCAAATTGCACATATATCAATTTTTCATTTATTATTTTTATGATACCCGACACCCGATATTCCACTCCACATACCATCCCAAGAGCACTACTCTTTGCTCCGCCAACAATGTCTTCTGTGGTTTGCCACTTACATTATATAAAGCAGGGTTTCCCAAAGTGTGCGCCGCAGCGCCCTGGTAGAAAGGAAAAAAGGGCGCCGTGAGTCGACCCACATAAGGAGACACAGTATCACTCTATTTGGAGACAATAGTATATTCTTAAAAATATAAACATTTTGTAAGAGCACTACCTCTCAGCTGCATGCATGCATGTAGCCGATTTGAGCCGACACGGCCGGGGAGGTACCTCTCGATTACACGAAACAGGCGAAAAGTGAAAATTTTGATGTTGCGTTTCGTGCGCTCTGTAAGTAGCCGGTGGCCCGTGCAAGTGGGAAAAGAAAGGGGGGCAGCGCATATGTACAGCTTCTATGCGGATGTCTATGGGCGTGGGTAGTCATGAAAATGGCTTCCACTGCTCGTTTGCCCTTACTATAAAAAAGGCCTCATGTCTCGTTAACGAACTCGGTGAGAATTTTAAAAGTTTGCTAAATACTTAGCAGCTGGGCTCAGTACAGTAATAACTGCAAGTGAATATTGCTCAAGTAAATTAGCCCGCTGGGCAAATGCACAAGAAGCTATCTTTTAATCATGGCGGCCAAAGACGAGAAAAGTTTGAGTAATTTGAATTTAATTAAATTAACTTGTAAGAAGTGATGCCCATTCTGTACTACGTGAAATCATCTCTCAAAATCATAGCTTAAATATCATGTTTTGTTTGTTGTTTTTTGTTGATTGACGTAAGGAGGATCATATAACAAGTGTGTGGATGTCCATGGTTGTCGAAAGTTTTCAATAGAACCCATATAATATTCTGCTTATTCAAGTGTAAAAGGCAAGTAAAAAAATTGAATTTAGAAAACGGTCAACAATTTGACGCAGAAACAGAAACACGCGATACATCTCCTCTCCCTTTTTTGAATAGAATAGAATAGAAAAATCTTTATTCAGTGCAAGTTACATTGGTTACACAATACATAAAACATAATACTAACTACAATAAGAATACATACGACAATACACGATAACACATTATACAATATTTTAAATTTAAAGTTGGCAAACAAGTAACTCCAACTGATGACTTAAACAGTAATGCAAATTTACACTGAATCGGATTGTCACTCAGCTTAGATGTTGGAAATGTCATGTAAGCATTGCCAACGCCGATATTCTGTGACACCCAGGTGGTACAGAAAGGGAAGAGAAACAGTGACGACTTAATCTAAATAAAACTATATATTCAATTATGGGCAAAAATACAACGTAGAAAATACCACATCTTTTACTGCTTGCCAGTGCACTATTTAGTTAGTCCTAATAAATGAGGTAATGCTGGAATAAGTCCGAAATTAATAGTATTTTAGCCAATACAATGTCAAGAGTATTGCAACAGCATTTACTAAAAAGTAGACATGAGACTGTAAATCCAACAAATGGAATTTTAATTGACATTTAAAATGTACCAGTGTATGTTATCTTTTCGAAGTCTGGTAAAAATAAAATACTTACTAAATAAAAAGAACAGTCGTGGCTTATAATTAATCATTATAATGTACTGCATGAATTGTAAATGAGAGAAACATAAAAAAAGATTTTCTACAAATAAAAAGTAGACTGTGTAGCTGAAGTTATTAGGGAACAAATCTAGTTAGCTGCTCCAAAAAAGGAACAAACATATACACCGTGACAGCAAAGTCAACAACAGGAACTTTGTGGAGCTTTCAGTTACCACACTTGACGTTCGGTTAAAGAAATGATATGATATGATAATGTCGGGAGTGGGAACTGTAAACGTGATAGCAGGCAGCACCTTAGAACCGTGTCAGTTACATTTTTTTTTTTTTTTTTTTTATGATATAGGGGGGCAAACGAGCAGTCGGGGCCATTTTCGTGACCACCGACGCCCATAGACATCTGCATAGACTATAGAGGCTATACAGATGCGCTGCCCTCCTTTCTCCTCCCACCTCCATGGGCCACCGGCTACTTACACACCACACGAAACGCGCCAGCACAGCTGTCACTTCACGCCGGTCTCGTGTAAGCGAGAGGTACCTCCCCGGTCGTGCCGGCCCAATTCGGCTGCATGCAAGCATGCAGTGTGGCACTACCTCTTACAGCAACCTCTCTTATACCTGATGGGTTGCAGTTATACCTGACAGGTACTTCATACATAACTTCCTAATTCTGCTTCCTTTTTATCATTGAACATTGATAAATTACTTTGTATAATGTAATTCGATTGTAAATTTATTGATTTTTCATGAAAATTAAATTTCATGCAATTGTCCATATTCATTACCACTTGAAGTGAACAGTAAACAGGACGTAAAAATGGCGGCTCCTGTAATAAAAGTCAATAATCTTGTTATTAAAGAGCGTGTCGATAGAATTTCCGTACTTTTCATCATATTAAATCTTATATTTGGTATAAACCGTTTGAACATAATTGAGAACATACAAGATAAATTCCTATACGTATCGCTTGCGTATTTCTTAAGTTTCAACTGCGTTATATCAGCGTCGGTGGTGTACGTATCCATCATCTTCGACGCGCCACTTGTTATTTACGCCCTGAAGCAAGCGTTCTGCAGCG
This sequence comes from Calycopis cecrops, assembly GCA_001625245.1. NCBI lineage: Eukaryota > Metazoa > Arthropoda > Insecta > Lepidoptera > Lycaenidae > Calycopis > Calycopis cecrops. The sequence continues at coordinate 10,835 of LUGF01053458.1, forward strand.
TCATCAGTTACAGATTTAGTGGACAAGTCATAAAGTTTTACAAGGAGTTATAAAAATTTGATAACTGGATATGATTCACAAACCAAGATTAATTTGATACTCATTCAGATGTCGCTTCCGATTATTTTAACAACGACCCTTTCATCTTTGATCTTAAGTGAAGTATACGGTTGGCGTTTCGTGTTCTTCTTTACGCCTATACAAATAATGCATGCTGTGGAGTTATATTATATTGGTCATATGATGAGTCTTGTTTTACCACGAATTCGTATGATCACATACCACATAAAACTATATTATTCAAATAATATTTATCAGAGAGCAGCTATTAATGACGCATCATTTTTGAATTTCAAGAAGGAGTCGAAGCAGAAACCTGACCTAGATATGGGCGATTTGATGGATTTGTTCTACTACATTGTCAAGGCTTATGACTTTCTAAATTCAGCGGTGAAATGGGAGGTATATATTTAAACTAGCTGTGCCCTGCGGTTACACCCGAATTTAATTTCTAAGAAATCCATATAAATTTCAACACCCTATTTCATCCCCTGAGGGGTTGAATTTCTAAAAGTCTTAACGGATGCATACGTCATAACATCTACCTACATGCCAAATTTCAGCCGTTTCCGTCTGGTGGTTTGGGCTGTGCGTTAATAGATATCTATGTCATCTTTGAGTTTTATAGATTAAACACTTTTTAGGAAAGTATATGAACATTGATTACTGTGCCCATTAATAATATTGAATAAATAATATCTAATGAATTTTAAAAGTAGATCTTGTTCAGATCTACTTTAATAACTTATTAAAATTAGTGATTCTAAAGAAAATCCTAACAACAGAAAGCTATTGAGGATTGATTTACTTTATTGTGTTTTGATCATTTAGCATTTGTTCTTATGAATTGATTTGAAAAAAAAATTGATTGAGTGCAAAAAATTATAATTTATAGACCAGAGGAACAAGTCAACAACCTACCTTAACAAAGTTGTGTCGGAAATCGAGTAAACGTTACGCGAAGTCTCGGATTGGAGCCGACTAAATTTAGTCCAACTCAAACTCAAAAAGATACAAGTTTGCCCTTTTGTCGCTAAAAAACGCCCTTGTCTTGTCTTCTCAGTTCTAGAATAGTCCCCTTATAGCTTAAGGTAGCATTGGAATACTGGGGGTCGACATATCGAGCAATGTACGATACAGTACGGTCACTTGAAAGTGAAGCCTAAATTCGCGTCCCAGAAGCAAGGTGTGCTCGGAAGGGCGAAGCAGTACTTCACCCCAGCCCATCGGCTGCAATTTTACAAAGCGCAAGTCCGACCGCACATGGAGTACTGCTCTCACCTATGGGCCGGAGCCCCGCAACATCAGCTCATTCCATTAGACCGTATACAACGCAGAGCGACTCCAATCATCGATAACCAGTACCTATCCCGCCAACTTGATGCTTTCGCCTTGTGTAGAGATCAGTTCGCTGTGCATCTACTATCGCATTTATCATGGGGAGTGTTCCGAGGAATTTTTTGGATTATTACCCGCATCAATATAGAATTTCGCGCTAAAATTCGTGATTCCACCATCACCACCTCGATCCTCCGAAGTCCACTACTATCCGCTTTAAGCGCAATTTCGTTCCGCGCACCACTTCAGAATCAGCTGCCTCCCTCGGTATTTCCGGACCGATACGACCTAGGGATCTTCAAGATATCTCATATTCTTATTTCAAAGGTCGGAAACGCATCTGTTAGATCTCTGGTGTTACGGATGTCTGTGGGCATTGGTAACCGAACAGCTCGTTTGCTTCCTATGCTATAAAACAATAGCGTAATAATATATCGTATTCTTAAATAATTTTGCCATTCATTGTTTTTTTCAGTTACTTATTCTTCTTCTAGCGTCTTTTACGTTAAACATGGACATTGCATATGATTTATGTATGGATGCAATAACTGGAAATGTAAGTATGTTTGTACGACGGAAATAAATTTTAAACAAGCCAAGAGAGGAATGAGGATTAGAACTTATAAAAGTAAATAAAAAAATATTTACCGGCGCTCTCACAACTTGTAGGAAATTAAATGCACATATTATTAAGATGTATTAGTATTTCTGTAATATCTTTTAATAACATACTTATAAAATTATAAGCATGTTATTAGAAGACATTCAGACATTCATCCCAATAGGGATGGACAGACACTGACATGATATTCTTCACAATATATCCTATGATCCAGGGTAATTTAGCGTACCCAAAACAACTTACGGCTTTTGGAAGTTGGGTTTCTTAAACTCTAAGGACCGATAAGGCTTTCGAACACATTTACTAGTTATTCTGTATTACTATTTGGCAATTTGTTTCAGTTTTATGTTTACAAGGCAATTATTTTTGTTTGTTTGGCTGTTCCGGAAATATTACCTCTGTTCACTATTTGCGTATGCGCACATCAAGTATGCAGGGAAGTACGTAAGCTTCGAGAATCGCTTTCGTGCAGTCTTTTCCAAAATCACCTTGGTACGTATCTTAAGTCGCGTTAAATATTTAAGTTAAGCATTAAAATTATTATTACATAATATTTACATAATATCTTGTTCATATAATGGGGTCACAACGTGGGTGCTGGGTTCATTGTGTGGCAAACAGAGAGAAAAAAAATCGATCGAAATTTACCAACGAAAATAAATGTTATGTTCAACGTATTGATCACTGTGAAATCAATTACTGTAGGTGGTTTTACCTGATTATGAATAATTAATTAAAACGCATATCACATCACCAGTAGTATATTTCTGCGTTAAAAAGATAGAGAAACTTCTAAGTGTGTCCACATAAACGAAATGTCTTATTTTTTTGGGGCAAAATATTACGGAGCTCAAGAAGATCAACTATAGTAAATTATTGTTCTGCTAATCCTGAAGTAATACGCTATGAGAAACCTTGACGTATAATATGATCATTGTTAATAGTTCGTTGGTTTTTTTCAGATAAAGCAAGCAAAGTAACGGCTCAGGCATTCATGGGATTGTTGGAAGCAAAGGATCTCTCATTTCCACTGTTCAATATGTTCAACATAGACGTCGCCCTTCCGTTTAATTTCTTGGGCCTACTCTTAACTTATTTGATAATATTACTTCAATTCCAAAAGATCCTATCTCCGAATGAGTAAATGGCAGGAGAGAAGTTGTCTTGATAATCATTAGATGTATATTTATGTCGGCTACACACGCTACGGTACATCGGAGAGATATTTACCTGGGCAGGTATACTGTATCATGTGTGGAAAAAGACCTGTGCGCTAAGGTATATCGGTACGATGTTTATATGGGCAGGTAGGGCAGGTATCATGTGTGGCAAGAGACCTGCGCAGGCGACTGTAGGATGAAAAATCAAATATTTTTCTTGACACAATACGATATCAGAATGTTGATTGACACGTCATGGTCTACCGTTGTCAAAATTGACCAGTTATCCTGTGCAGTATACAGTAGCGTGCGTGACGGGCTTTAAGTGTAACGGGTCCGGACTATCATGGATTAATTATTATGCGAAGTCCGGCGACCTAATAGTCGAAAGCTAAGTATATTAATAGCTTTTGGATTCCTCACTTTGAACGCACTTTATTTAGTGTTGGTTTAACGGCACGTATTTTGCATAACTGGTTTGCAAAATTGTAAATTTATAAATTTTGCCTTTATGTCATTCCTACGTCTTAAAGAATTATAAATGAAAAAGCATAGTTACCTTATAGTTGTAGTGCTATTTGACAATTTGTTTCTTCTTCTTCTTCTTAAATTACTGTCTTTCGACAGCAATTTTGGCAATTCACAGGTGTCCCAAAATCGACGCAAAATCAGAATTTGTCGCTATTTATGCAGTAATGAGTTGGCAAGCAAAAAAATATAATAATTTGAAAGCTGACACTTTAGGGTTAATAAAATGGAGAGTTCCACGATAGAAAAGCGTGTCAAGAAAAAATAAAATAAGTTTCCATGTCCTATAATCTCTCGTTTCGATGATCAGAACCTCTAGATCGTGCATTAAGACCATTAGATATTTTATTTTTATGGGATTATTTGAAATCACAGGTCTATGTAAAGAAGGCTACAGCCACCTGTGTATTAAAGTTTGAGATTCAAGGCTGTGATCTTTGGGACACTCTTTATAACACAGTATTCATTCTTAGATGTTGATATTTTAGAGTCGAGTTCATATCGCTCCTTAAATACAAAAGCACCACATGTCAAAATAAGCAAATTATACAGGAGAGGCATTTGAAAAAAAAAATTGGACTGTTTTAAGATTTTTGTATATTTTTTGTGTATCAAGTAGCTTTCTTTTAGCATCAAAAGATGCGTAATTAAATTGGCTATTTTCCAATAAAGCAATCTTAACCATATCTCATATGGACGCTCGAAAAAATGCAAATAAGTTAGTTTTGCATATAATATATTTTAGACTTTGACTTCTAGAACATTAAACTTTTAAAAATTAAACCACCATATTTCAGAAATTTTAAGCTTCATTTTTAGTTTTCAGCCTCACAAAACGTCAATATCTTAAAACAAAAGACTCATACTAACTTATTACATTGTAAACTTGCTAAGGAAAAACAAATAGTCAAATCTTTTTATGAGATCATCAATTAAGATTAAAAATAAAACAAACCTTTGTAAACTATAAAAACGAAGATGCATAAAATTAATGCATAAAATTAACAAAACAAACATAAAAATAATTAAAAAAAAATAAATACAGTACTTAGGTATTTAGCAAGCTCCCTAAAAGTTAACACATTTCAATTACAACAATATTAGTACTTATAATTATTACTACATTGAGGTACCGTTCGCTGAAACGTTTTTGAGCAGCGATTAAATAAAAACTACTAAAAAATGAGTACACTATTATAAATTAAAATGTCAGTCTAAACACTCATAAATAATTTATCAATTAAACGAAATTAGCTATCTATAATGACTGGAACTTAAATAGTGTCTCCTAAATAAAAACTTGCTTCGCCACTGACTTATTATGAGATAATTACTCTTTTGCTACTATTTAAATGAAATATTAAGACTAAATGAATCCACTTGGTACACTACATTACGTTAAACAAACAGAGGTTAGGTACCTACTTATCTTAAAATAGCAGTTTTAGTCGTATGGAGTGAGGCACTTAAAGAGTTAGACACCGTAAATTAAATTAAATTAATTATTTCCATGATTTACACTAATCACTATCATATAAATAAACATGAAGTAAATAGCGTTCTTACACAAATATTTTTATAAAATGTTTACTTAAAACGTTACGTTACGTTAAATTAAACGTATTTCTCCTAAAGAGTTAAAAAACTTAAACTAAAACTTAAAAAATCAGAAAGTTCTCTACTGTAAGTGCATAACTTACAGTTACTAATTTAGAGATAAGCATAAAAAGATTATAAAATCTGGGTACAACGTTTTTTTAAAATTAGTTTTAGAATGATTTACTTCTTTAATTCAGGAACTGCAAGCTTTAGCACAAGCAGCGTAAAGTGGGTTTAGAATCAAAATATCATCAAGCGCTGCTTTCGACTTAGTGGAGCGTTTTCTCAACGTAGATACCGACCTGAACTCATCCTCTGGATGAATAGGATGTTTTAGAGAAAAATATGTTGTTGCTTACTTTACCCGTGTTTAGAATAATCAGACTATTTGAATTTATTGCTATCGTCATCTATATTGCAGTTTCCTGTACACAGAGATTTGAGGTCAACCAAATTCTCATGCGTCAGTCTTCAACATTATAAGTTTTTTAAATTTTCTTTGCTGCTTTAATGAGAGCGATATACTGGTCTAGAACGTAAAGTGGAGATGATCTCAATGCTCGTGTAGTGTTACGTTGGATGACAGAATGAACAGATTTTCCTTCGTTTTGGATATGCCCTTTTATTAGAAACGTATGAGTAATACTCTTGATGTTCGGCAATTCTTCAGTCGCATTGGCCAGCATGAATTTTTTTTTGTTGTCCAAAACAATTAGGTCTCGCCATTGAAAATGACATCACAATCCGGTTTCGGGACATTATCATTCAATTTTTTGACATACATTAGAACACAGGAACCAATTTCATTAATACTTCGGGCGCCTTCTCCCTCATGCCAAAAAATAAAAAATTACTTTAATAAATAAGCACCTACACGTATCAATCAATTTATACTTCTCGTAAAGAGGTGTTATAATGCATTTACATACCTCCGGTAAGTAAAACTTTATTAGTTTTAAGAGCTTTTCATATATTTATTTGTTTAACTCATAAGATTTCCCCTAAAAACTATACAAACTTTTAAACAAAACAACATTAACACTAAAAATTGGATTTTTAATGTAAGATAAAATCTATTTAGAGATCATTTTCAAATACAAAGATACCATATTTCGAAATATGTGATTTAGCATGAAGAAATAAGAAAATAATTATTTGCAAAACTAACATAATTAAAAGTATGGTAGTCTTGCATATAAAATCAAGAAAAAACATCAAATTTATAAATACAAAACTAATCTATTTCGAAATATTGTACTTTTGCACATAAAAATGATAAGATAATTACGTGTATGTTTTCTGCAATAGGATTATCTTTTTGAATGTGGTGGTTTTTTCCAAAAAATGCTTGTGCTCTTGCAAAATGACTGTTGACAACTCACAATGTGGTACTTTTGCGGGGAAATCAGTCACAGAAACGGCACAAAACAAAACTAACGTATGTACGTTTACGCGTGTTTTTAGTCGTAAAACGACGGTGGTTTTTGTGAAATATTAAAGTTTCACCCTTTAAGATACATTTTATGCAAAAAAAACATTTTTGAAATTTTTTGAAATGTGTGACTTTTGTATTTAAGGAGCGATATGTGTTTGTAGAGTTTAACTAAGGCACGAAAATTATAAACACTTAGATTTCTACATATTTTTATTAAACGGTTTTTTAAACGGTTTTATTTAGCTCACCCTGATTGTATGGGTAGAATTTAGTAATTGAAATTTAACCCTCTTCCCGTTAACCGATTGATCTGAAATTTGGTATACGCCTTTGATTCTGTTGACAATACAATTATCCATATTCAATATTATTGTAAATCCAATATGGCCGCCGCTACAAA
>LUGF01053467.1:2493-22960 GCA_001625245.1 Calycopis cecrops
AGACATTGCTTTGCTTATTTTGGATGACCTGAGGGGTGGAGTCTAGATGATGATTACTTCATCGGTAGTTATTTATTTCTTTACACGAATGGCAACCCTCACATTGTCTTTGCTTCAAAACGAAACGCATTTTCGGGGATTCCCGCGAATAAAGCATGGGTACGTTTGGGCACTCGCTTTGTAAACGAGTAGGGGAATTATTCATTTGTCTAAATTTCCTCTGTTAGTATGTTTCGTTTGGATAATATAGTGAGTATTGTAATTTGTAAGCATAGCGAAGCACGTTAAGCACATTTGTGACGTAGACATTTCAAAATCGTATGAAAGTGAGCAGACTTCCAACACACAGAAGCAATCCAAAATAATTGTAATAAATCTGCTTACGTTATACTTGAACGGCTTGTTAGGGTCAGCGCAGACAGAACGGAGCGCAGCGCAGAGGATTTTATTAACGCAATTGAAAATAAACTCTAAACATATTGCAATAAAGTGTATGCAATCATTCCCGCGCATCCTCGAGGACGCGCGAGCATTTTTTGTCAGGTTCAAGCATTTATGCAAAGTTGCAATAAGATTAAAGTTTATTTTCAATTGCGTTAATAAAATCCTCACCGCTGCGCTCCGTTCTGTCTGCGCTGACCCTTAGACGCAGAAACCACTAAACGGATTTGGATGGGAAATTTGAATATAGATTAGCAAAATAAAAATATTTTATACATCGAAGAAGTCATTATTTGTCTTGCATTAGGTAAGATTTGAAACCGTGACCGTACAGCTTGTATTTTATAATACTACTAGCTGCGCTCCGCGGTTCCATCCGCGTAAGTGTCGATCCCATGGAAATATCGAGATAAAAAATTATGTTGGCCGATTCTCAGACCTACCCGATATTCATAAAAAAATTCATGAGAATCGGTGAAGCCCTTTCGGAGGGGTACCTATGGTAACATTGTGACACGAGAATTGTATATATTATAGAGATTATTAATAGGGAAGAGAGCAACTTAGATTAGGCATTCTTCGGTCAACGCTACGTACTGCCTACTAAAGGCACCTGTCGTATTTAGCGCCACTTTTTATTTTGTTTACTTTGCCTCAATAACGGAGGATACCTATTATACTTCGCCTTCTTATTCTCTTTACCTGTTTATCTATTCGAAACTAATACCTTTTTATTTTTTTGTGTGCCGCTGGGAAATACACTAAAACATGCTTCCAGATTGTGGAGACTGCTGAGTCCCAAATACTTACCACTAGTATTTGGGACTCAGAAATCAGAAACAGTTCCGCCAAATCGCTTAACCCAAACGTTGTGCATTCAGATTCACGAGTGGAGGAGCCTGGGCACGCGGTGGCACAATTGCGACTCCTCCAGCAACCCATTTACTTACCTAGGTACCTAGTACATTTAATATTATAAGTACCTAGGTAAGTAGGTAGGCGGGTAATTTGATAGAAACTACTAATCTCATTCTCATATAAGAATATTAATGCTCAGCTATTTCAGGCATTCTCAGAATATTAATGCTAAGGTATTTCAGGTACCTTGTGGATTCTACCTTTCTACTCAAAGTGTACTCAGATTCCTAATTATTCACATCTCATGTAAGCGATTAATTATCAACTACTTTATTATTTTTTATTTTATCACTAGCTGCGCCCCGCGGTTTCACCCGCGTAACTTTCGATCCCGTGGGAATATCGGGATGCAAAATAGATGTTGACCGATTCTCAGACCTACTCAATATACTCACAAAATTTCATGAGAATCGGTCAAGCCGTTTGGGAGGAGTATGGCAACGAAAACTGTGACACGAGAATTTTATATATTAGATTTTGTATTTATTACTAGTTATCTTTAATTGTCGATGCATTTGTCTACCGATCTTTTGACACATTTCGGATGGAACTTTCGAACTTGTTTACTCCAGTAGTCAAATGCCGATGTTCATAGATAAGATATTGAAATCGGTCGTAAGTCGGTAACATAGAAATTAATCTCAAATTATTTACATACAATATTTAATGTTTCATTGTGTACGAATTAAACGAACCTAATAGGCTATTTGACACTATCAAAAATGTACTACGAATTATAGTCATCATATTAATTAAGATAATAATAAACCGTATACAAGTCTATTTTATATAAAATAATGCATATTTATTGTAAAATTTGCGAAAAGAAGTAATTATTTGTCAACGTCAAAAACGTTTTGTGATCGGTTGAAACTCAGATGACGTCACCGGAAAGTAAACTCTAGCCGAATTGCCTAGAGTTTGACACTTTATTTACTTGCGTTTCACGTCAATCTAATTATATTGCGCCGCCATGACAGTTTGCACTGTTTTAGGCGCGAGTGTAATAACTCAAACTTTAACATTATTTTTTGTTGTTAATACTGCTTATTTTCTGGAAATATTTATGTAACGTGTTTAACAAGTCATAAAGTATGAAATAAAAAAAAATCAAAAAATTGTCAAATACCTATATTATATCGTCATATTATTTTACAGGGCTGCGTTCATATACAGTGGACTCACATTATCCTATTTAACGGCTGCATATATTTTGGTCAAAACGGCCTTGCATACTGTCTTCGAATACAGGGTGAAACTTGTGTAAGTATCTATACTGGGCTATATTATATAACTCGTGCGACTATTTCGCTAAAATAATAATCGATCATAACTATTTTACGACACTCCTTTGTCCGTGGGGGCGCTCGCTCCTGGGCCCTTGACTTTATGTCTATTTGTCAGTCTCTAGTTACGCGTCTGTTATATGACAATTAAATTATTTAGTTACATTTGTAGGTACCCTTTTTTTGTTGACGCAAGGAAATACGTACCTATGATACCTAGTAGTCCCGGTGATCCCTAGGCCTATATCGGACTTCACACTTGGAGGTGCATGCACCGACTAAGCCCCTACCTGGGTGCCTTCAAGCGCTTTAATTTGAGCACGCCACCAATTTGTAAAAAATCGGAGCCGCCAGTCGTCCCAGCTTCTACGCCGCTTGACTCCTCTGGTGAGCTGCTCTCAGTCTGACCTCTGCCCCAAGCCTGTCCGACATAGCCTTGGGGATCACAGGGGCATGCAAGATCAGAGGGTCCCGGAACTACAAGCAGCAGGATCTCTCCAGCGACATGCTGGCCTCGGTGAAAAGGCCAGAGTTCTCTTCCTTGGGGTCTGTTCGGCTACCCCTGAACAGTCCCTCCTGCAACGTCGGAACCGTGCAATATGGGGTCAGGGTGGAAACCTGATCTGGTCCGCCGCCCTGGGGAAGAGCGTACAAGGAGGTACAAGGAGGAACCTGGTCTCAATGTTCCAACGGAACACCCCACGCCGGTCGTCCTAATCCACGCTGCCATGTGCTGATTCTGAGGGACGGGTGAAGGACCTCCCAGCTGAGCTGCTCTTATTCTGGTTTTTCCCCCCAAGCCTGTATCCTACTAATATTATAAATGCCAAAGTTTGTAAGGCTGTTTGTTACTCTTTTACACAAAAACTACTGAACGGATTTTCATGAAACTCTACAGTAATATAGATTACCTACATAATATCAGAATTACATAATTAGTTAAAATTTTGAATCATTTTTGAAATCCGAAATCCACGCGGGCGAAGCCGCGGACGGAAGCTAGTAGGTATATAATAGTTACTTTAAATAGTCTCATTATAAAAAATCTAATCAGGTTCGCTGAAAAATCCGTTGTGGCTGCGATGATCCTGTGCTTAATGGCCTTAAGCTTATGTTTTGCAACAACTGTAAGTGGACCATGACATGTATTCAATTATTTCATTAAACGTATCAAATGTATTTTAACTAAGCAGCGTCCTATCCGCTAAAGCTCCTGTTATTTACAAAATTTGAGCAGTGAATTTTTTTTTAATCTTTCATCGGATTCATCGGAAGATGTAGTGCCACACTGCATGCAGCCAAATTGGGCCGGCAGAACCGGGGAGCTACCACTCGCTTACACGAGACCGGCGTAAAGTGACAGCTGTGCCGTCGCGTTAAGTGCGGTGTGTAAGTAGCCGGTGGCCCATGGAGATAGGAGTAGAAAAGAGGGCAGCGCATCTGTATAGCCTCTATGTGCATGTCTATGGGCGTCGGTAGTCATGAAAATGGCTCCGATTGCTCGTTAGTCCCTTGTGCTATAAAAAAAATCTGTTACAAATTACAATGCAGTATGGCACTACCTCTTAAATAAAACTAAACGCTTTGAAAGTGAACGCATCACGAGTAACAGATTTGTATATATCCATCTCAGTCTCTCGAATGCTTCATAAAGGTAACATCCTTGTACGCTCTTCCCAGGGCGGCGTAGCGTTCCTCGACTCCATGGACATGGTGATGTCGGGCCTGAGCGTGCCGCTGCTGTGCCTGCTGCAGCTGTTCGCGCTGCTGGTGGTGGCACGCGCACGCGACTTCATCTCCGACCTGAACCTGGCCACCGGGGAGAACGCCTGCTCCTCGCGCATACCCACGCAATGCCAGATATTGCCTTTGCTCACACTGGTATTGTATTTTTGAAGTAAAACTTCTTTAAGCGCGCTTGACTTGGGTAGTAAGCTAATGAATACGTCACGAGAGCGTTACGAAAAGTGTGATCTGCCGAGGCGAACGGAAGAAGTATCACACTGGTATATACTGACTGCGTTTTTTATTATATAGGGATCGCGCCTAACATAGAGGCAGCACTGTGTAATAGCAATAGCTGAATGTGGCGTGTCCCAATGTTACTTTCAGGCATCACTTGCAAGAGAATGATAAAGTCATGTTGACATTTAATTGATATTGAAATTAGGTGTATTTTCGAATAATGTGATGATGATGAAAATGTTTACAAATAGACGTCGAAGGATATGTTTGTTAAAATTTTATATTTATTTTTTTTATTTAGGATATGATATTTAAGCCACTAGTTGACGTGACAGTCTAGAAATTCGTGCCCTATAGTACTTTATTTTTATAGGTACATGTATATGTTTATTTTAGTAATAAGTGGTCCCAAATTGGACCGCCACGTCCGGGGAGGAAAGATACCAGCTTAAAATGACTATGCTTTTTTAATGGTATAGGGAGGAAAACGAGCAATCGCAGCCATTTTCATGACTACCGACCACCGTAGACATGCGTACAGAGGGTATTACAGATGCGCTGCTCCCCTTCTTCCACCTCCTTTCATATGCCACCGGCTACTTACACGCACGAAACGCGACAGCACAGCTGTCACTCTACGCCGGTTCCGTGTAAGAGTGGTGTCGCATTTCGTGCGGTATGTGAGTTTCTGGTGGCCCCAGAGGGATCCAGATCACTATGATGGGTCTCGGCAGTCAACAAAAGGCTCCGGTCGTTAGTGTCATGCTACAAAAGAAATTACATCAAAAATATAACAGCGTTATCACAGCTATCTTTTTACATTGCTATTATGTGAGTGTCCTACACGCGTGAACATACAAGTACACAGAAAACGATTTCAGTCCTTTAAATAGCAAATATAAATAGAAGGCGAAAATCATACTTCATGGCATAGGTATATGAAGCTATTAGAGCCAATAAAATTATATTTAATGGGAATCTTATTACAGGTCGTTTTAATAGTAAAGGCGATCGTAATAGGGCAAGCGGAGATGCCGATCAAATTCGTGTTAGTTGCGATGGCGCCGTTAGTGGGTGTGATCGTAGCGGTGCCGCTGCGCGCGCTAATCAATGTATACAAGTTCATGCACACCGAATAAAACATGCGCGTCACAAACCAATTATTATGTTAAGATGGGACAACAAATAAAAGTAATTTGACAGAAAATAAATGTTTATTTATTCTTTCAATCATTTAAAAATATTTATAAATATAACCTTTGTACAATGTATTAATGCGTACGTTTGATATCTTGCGTGGTTTGAGCTCCGAATAATAATGACACTTGACACGATATATAGGGAGCGGCTAGCACGCGCTATGTACAGTTGGTCTGCTGCCGGGCCTTCAGGGACGTTTCTGGGGACGTGGCCCGGGTAGCTGGCCTCATTTTTATAGGGCCTTGCAAAGCATAACTTATCTCTGAATTCCTCTTGTCAGATAGACAAAAGAAAACGGCCCAACTGTTGCGATTTCGCCAATGTCTGGATAGGTCCAAGCTACGGCATTCAGAGCCAACGGCGACAAGCGTCGGCGCCGTTGGCGAACCAATGGAGGCAACAGCGCTCGGTAGCAGACGGGCGCGGTCTAACACGACTAATCTAACCTACAATGTCTATTACACCATTAAATTAAAATATCACAATATGTACATATTAATCAAAACTATTTAATAATATCAATACCTCTAAGCGACAGAGTTCGTTTAAATAACCGTTAAACATTTAGGTGGCGATATTACACAGATCCCAGAACGAGCTACTTGTCTATTCGAATAGTGGAGACAATCTTAACTAATGTTAATGAACATTCGAGATTAAAAATAAATTATTTCATTTAGACGTCATTTGGTGTATTGCTACGATTCGATGAGTTTATTGTATGGTTCCATCCAGCTTACAATCTCTTTACACGGGTCATTCAGTTTCCTCTATATAATAATACTTTTAAGAGACTACGCCGAATCGATTTTAATCGATCCCACTCCGAAGGCACTTCTCAATTCCAAGCTGCCAACTGAATTATATTCATATGACATAAAAACATACTTAAAGCACTGGTTCACTAACCCAATATTACACTCGCTAGCTCTAGTGAGGCTAACCGTTTTTAAGGTTTAAAACGTATCTTACTTTCCCACTTTTTATTTTCAACTTCAAGGATTTTAATTGCGGATATATTGTCACTTGTTAGTACGACAGTAAGCTAATGTAACATACCGTAGAAGTACATCATAATGATTTTCATAGATCGGCAAAAATGTTATATCTCTATGACAATATAATCCTTTATTTTTTACATTTATAACTTTTGCATTCAAAATTGAGATAAAAGTAAATTCAATAGCCATTGCACAATACAACATTACACACACTATTATTGACCTCTAGGTGTAGGTACATTGTAACAAACAAACGGATTAAGAATTTACTAAGCTTGCCTAAGATTTTATTTTTATCATCGCTAATGAGAGATTATGTAATTGTACTTTGCTTACTTCAAAGCACAATAGGCAATAGTATGTGTACGTGTTTGGCGATGTTAGCCATTTAAGTTTGCAAACAGACAGGGGCACAACGTTTACTGTGTGAGTAACGCCGGCCAAGACACGCCCCCTGTCGTATTACACAGCTAGAGGAGGCGAAGCGAGTACTTCTGCGTCTGAGCGGCGCTGGGTCTTGCCTATGCTCTCATTTCATTGCTAGAACGGCGAAGACGTAATGCGTATGAACAGCATTGAATTAGCGCAGAATTAACGTTTATTCGTCGCCGGCACAAGCCAACATATGCTTCTAGACGCATTTGGAGGTCAGAAGCCGTGCAGTGACAACGTATTGCGAGTGGGCGGCGCCAGCTCACTAGTAGCGCAGCGCAGTAACGGTCGGCCTCCCTCTAAGCGGCGTAGTGAGGATGTTTTACGTGCGGGCGGCGCCTCCGACTCGCCTGTAGAGCGCCGCGCGGTAGCGGTAAGAAGCGGCGCAGTGAGAACGTGCTGCGTGTAGGCGGCGCCTCCGACCCGCCTCTAGCGGTGCCGCGCGGTTGCGGTCAGAAGCGGCGCAATGCGGACGTGCTGCGTGCAGGCGGCGCCGCACGGTTGCGGTCAGAAGCGGCGCAGCGAGGACGTGTCGCGTATAGGCGGCGCCTCCGACGGGCATCTAGCGGCACCGCGCGGTTGTGGTCAAAAGCGGCGCAGTGAGGACGTGCTGCGTATGGGCGGCGCCTTCAACCCGCCTCTAGCGGCGCCGCGTGGTTGCGGTCAGAAGCGACGCAGCGCGGGCGCCTTGCGTGTGGGCTGCACCGACAGCGGTGCCACTAGCACCGAACCGCCCTCTCCTGCGTTTGTACCGCTGCTTCCCATTTCCTACACACAAATTTTCGCTTTAGTAAAAACAAATCAACTCAATTTTTTTATATTAATCAAACGTACATGTGATACTCTACTGCAGGTTGCAACCTTAAAAGCCCGATAAAGGGGTATTTTGTGTATAATTATATGATTTAGCCGTTCTATTGTAGTTACGACCGTACGAGCACTTGCTTTCGCATGTCGATGAAGAGGCGTGGGTATTCGCCTTCCTTCAGCTTCTAGGAATTAGTGGAAATGTCTCGGTTAAGTGATAATGTATACCAGATTATTGTATCGCCATTGATGTAAAGAAGAAGATCGAGAGTACAGAAGGCACTCCGTTCCATCTTGTAATTTGTATGTATAGTATTACCTATTCCATTGTTAACATTTATACATACTTATATAGATTTACGAAAAGTAAAACCTAAGTGTAAATGAATATGATTAAATTTACAGACTTATCTGTACCATCCATGGATTACTAGAACAAATTATAATAGGATATGTGAGATTATAATAATTAAAGAATAATTGCTGTATTAGTAGACATACGAACAATTGGAGCTTTTTAACGAGTACTAATGTCCATACACATTATAGCCTTTCCGCATTTAGGTAAAAACAAACTCACATTGATGTTGTTGCAGCTTGCGAGCCTCATCTGCGCCAGCTGCGAGGCGGGCGTGAGGTTGGCGGTGGAGCCGAACGGCGAGATCATCGAAGACATCGCTCGCTTCAGCTTCGAAGGCGTCTTGTTGAACGACAGCGCGCGACCGACCTACGCACACACATACACTTACAGACACACACAGACAAAAACTCTATTTGCGTTATTGCAGTGACGTCAGTAATGTACGGCCTATCAGTTGCGGTCAGATCTTTAACACCAATCAAATAAGAACGATTTGATTGGTTACGGCTAAACAATGCTGAAGTCACGACATTCTCAACGCGAACAGAGTATAAATATTTTTCATGCATTTCCAACCAATACTTAGTCTGGCCATAAATACTGTTACAATTAAAAATAAAAAAATATTACATTTGAATTTGGAATCTGTCATTTTTAAACGATTGGTCATTGTGTTTTCTCATTTTGGCGCCAATACATTGCACAATATTTTGCGATATTAACATGGAATGGATATAAGGATGATAAAGAGAACAGAACGCTGTGATTGCATAAAACAAAGTAAGTATGGAGCCAAATGCAATTTTTAAAACTCCATACACTTGGTATAAGTCAAATGTTTGTGTATAGGGCTATTAATAGGTACAATTAGATTTCCCCTGTTTATGACAGAGAAAGATCTGGCCGTCCACGTATTGTTCGTAAGAAAAAGGTGGTCAAAGCAGTAAGGGAAAGAATTCGAAGAAATCCTGTCCGTGAGACCATGTCAAGTATTTTAAGAGATGACTTAGGACTTGCAGCCTATAAAAAACGCACTAGTCTACTTAACTGATAAATTAACGATGAATAAGATGGTAAAATCGAAACTACTGAAGCGGTACGCAAAGGGAGCTAACAGAAAAATTTTGTTTACGGATGAGAAATTTTTTACAATTGAGAAACATTTTAACAAACAAAATGCCCGTATTTATACTCAAAGCTCTAAGGAAGTTTCCCAATGAGTCGTCAGAGTGCAACGTGGGAATTATCTGACTTCAGTGATGGTTTGGTGGGGTGTCAGCTATGAAGGAGTGACTAAGCCATATTTTTGTGAAAAAGGTAGGTATCAAAACACCGGCTCAAGTCATACACTTACACAAGATACCATTCTTGAGAAGATAGTTAAGCCCCACAATAACACCATGTTCAATATCCTAGTATGGTCCTTCCAGCAAGACTCGTTGCCGGGTCATAAAGGTCGGTCCACGCAGTCTTGGTTGGAAGCAAACGTCTCAGACTTCATCAGAGCTGAAGACTGGCCGTCGTCTAGTTCCGATCTTAATCCGCCGGATTATGATTTATGGTCAGTTTTAGAGAGTACAGCTTGCTCTAAACGCCATGATAATTTGGAGTCCCTAAAACAATCTATACGATTGGCATTGAATAATTTTTATATGTGTGCATAATAATAGTAATAAATATTATTTGTAATTAAAGAAATATTTTTTTTCTTCTTCTCTTCTTTGTAACAAACAAATCTTTGTAACAGAACTAATATGGCTACACTAGGTATACTTTGATTTAAACGATCTTTATTACAACATGCTTGAAAAATATTTTTTTTAATATTCCATGATATTAGAGTTGCCAAGAGGATAAAGATATTACATACAAATTTAAGTTCTTAAATTATTTATAAAATTATTGACATGGCTTATGACATGATCAAAAGAAAAAATATATAAAACAACAAGTAAATAAATTGGTTCTTTATTTTTAAACAATACACAATATACTCGCTTGTATGTATAACTATTCTGTATTTGTTTATGTATTTAGATTTACTAGTTTTAATTGAGATTCCTAGACTCTCATTCTATACGTCTAACTCACATACGTAGTCAATTTTACAAGATAAAATTAAATTTTATATTGTTGATATAATCTCTTATTGAGGAAAGTAGTTCAATTAGTGGAAGCTATTCAAAAACAGAAGCAGCATATTTAGATTATAAACTTTATATTTCCAAAAGCAATAACAAAGATTTAGTTACTAATAGTTCATCAAAAGAATTTTTTTAACTTTGACGAAAACATGTTTTATTTGTTTCTAAAATTAAACTTTTTCAAAGACCTATCAATATGTATACATTGTCAATAATTTTACAAAACCAATAAAAAATTGGAAATGACAAATACAAAATAAATAGTATAAGCATCAAAGGCACTTGAACCGTCTACGATTAAATGAGAT
The DNA here is from genome assembly GCA_001625245.1 of Calycopis cecrops. Taxonomy (NCBI): domain Eukaryota; kingdom Metazoa; phylum Arthropoda; class Insecta; order Lepidoptera; family Lycaenidae; genus Calycopis; species Calycopis cecrops. Next base: position 13,357 of record LUGF01053467.1, read on the forward strand.
GAGGTGGAATTAGTGACTGACAAAACACCCGTTACAAAACAAACGCAAGGGAGATGATCCCGACAACGTAAAGTGTGGCACGCTCACAGACAAGGTTCAAGTATGTTAATATTATACCGTAGTACACATTGCCCGACACTAAAGCACGATAATTCTATTAAACAAATCCTAGCCTTGATACTTAGCAAATTAATTTAGTTAATCTCAAATGAAGCAGAAGCTGTGATACGACAAACACTTTAGTACCTATCAACCAGTTACATGATACGGGCACGTGGTAAGTTTTATTTTAATAACCCAAGCACATATTAGACAACACATGGTATTAGACGGCATATAATGAGCGGTCGCCGGTCGGTGTGATTAGTACATCCGGATGGGTGGCGGAAGGTAGGGGTCGCGAGAGCGTCAGACCTGTGCGAGTAAGTGAGCGCGCAATACCCATGAGTCTAGCAGGCCGGCCCCCGGCTCGGGCCGCAGCCATCCGCCCAGCCCTGCCAGCGCCTCCAGCTACAACAGAGGGGAGCTACAGCGCCACGCCACACCCACGTGCGTGTTACGGCGCCATGTCGGACGCGCACGCACACGCATTCACATAGCGCGATAGGTCGCACGCGATTGCGTAGTGCGTATGGTACACACATATTTTAGCAGTGCTAAGAGAACGCACACGTTTCAGTGGTGTTTACGGGGCATGCACTTTTCAGTAGTGCGCAAAGGAATATTCACACATAGGTATTTATTGGTGATCCGAATGATCTAGCCTGTGCAGCCCCTTAATACATACACTGTTCACTATAAATTTTAAACATCATCGACGTTTCTTTTATCCTCCCTCTCGTGTATATTCATCTTAAGATTGCCTCCAAGTACTGGCAGAATATACATTGTACCTACCCTTAAATTGTTTTATCAATGTTATTCGCATTATTAACTATCGCCAAAGTATCTTTGGTAGTTGATCGTAATAGAGTACCGTATATTAGTTTTTGATGATAACTCTTCATCATGATGATGAATAAACAATGAATATTAACTGATAGCTGCTGTATGAATTGTATATTTAAAAAGATTTTAATCTATGATTTTCGAGTTCTGTTATTTGAAAATCTTGAATTCGATTCATGCCTTAGTTACGTCACAGTGCTAACATCGTTACTGCTCATTCAAATTGTTAATCAATTATGTTCAAATACAAAAGCCAACGACATCTACAAACTATATTATGTGAGTGCCATGTGGTTCTATAAGTTTCCATTACAGTCTCTATACCCATTTGTCTATGTAACTCTTCAACCCATTTTACTCTACTTCTACATACATTTTTCTTATACACTAAAATTGGTATACAAATTTATGTCACTACTTACATTATACACAAGCTTGGTATACTTTATGTTATACAAGTCTAGACGTAACCGAAATAGAAAACAAAAACAATTTCTAAAGCGGATTGTATCCCTTGTCAAATTAAGAACTCAATCGGTGCTGGGCTTTTCGAGTTACATATTAAATCATATTATGTAATTGATATAAAGATTTTTGAAACTTTCAATATTTTGAAATTAAATGAAAAATAATTGAGTTCAGCTCAACGCGACATAATCGCGGACAAACGCACATACATACAAATCATATTGAGAACCTTCTTTCTTATGAAGTCGGTTAATAAAACGCAAGTTTATTAAACTAATACACGTGTGCTGCGTATAGACGTGAGTTAGTGGTGCGTACCTTAATCCTGGTGCGTGCGGCAAACTTGGATACCTTGGAGAGAGTGCTGAGAGTCAGGTCACTGGTGTCTATGTCGAGCTGGTGCGACTCCAGGTTCGACAGGAACTTGTCCTGTTGTGCACAAGCCATGTTTTTAAGTGAGACTTTTTTTATGGTGTTAGGCAGAGCAAAATAATATGAGTTTGAGTCAGCAAAATGCCAGTAGTAGCTAGCTAGTACCTAGGTACTAGCTAGATCTAGCGCAGAAAAGTGGAGCTATAGTGCGTTTAGAGTTATTTTACCCCTAACAGTTCTGTTTCGGAAATTTGGTATAGTGTATACTATCGAATCGAAATCTATATCAGGGATGTCAGGAAGCTTCGCAACCGAAACTATCTGATATCCGATATAAAAAAATATCCGTATCCATAACCGAATCCGAAATAAAAGTTTCGGATAGTATCGGATAGGGGCGGAGCCTGGGTGGATATAAGTCATTGTCAAGCTATCAAGCTTGAAGTTTTGACTCTTATCTGCAGTCCTTACGAATGGCAATTTTTTATGGCATAGGGAGACAAACGAGCAAAAGGAGCCTTTTCTTAACTACAGACGCGCGTTAACATCCGCATATGCAGATGCGTTGCCCTCATTTCCCCATTCTACCCAATGGGCCACTTCCTATTACGTTACTGTGGATTTGCTTGTTTCGTTTCCTACTGCATGTTTAGCGTACATCACAACAAGTACGTTTGTTGCGGTTTGTTCAACAATTAGTGTATGTAAGCGGTTATTTTGTTTAACCACTGAAGAATTTGAGATATTATAGAACTGAAATTTAACTAGGATGATTGCCACATGCTAGAACATATCGCATTAATAAAAATAACTCATCTATACTATATAATAAATCTGTAGAAGGGTCAATTCCGTACATTGAAAATATTGAAAAAATAAATAGCAGGGGGTGTTACTGGATCTGAAACCCAAATATGCGATTAAAAAAATTTTTGTCTGTCTGTCTGTCTGTCTGTATGTTCAGGCATCACGTGAAAACTAACAGTTCGATTTCGATGAAACTTGGTATAATTATACCTTATTATCCTGGGCATAATATGGGATACTTTTTATCCTGGAAAATGCGTATAAAAAAAAATCTTTCACGCGAAGTCCGATATCCGCACGGACGGAGTCGCGGGCGGAAGCTAGTTAAGGAATTAAACTTTGAAAAAGACATTAAATTAAATTAAACTAATAATAACTTTATAATTTACTACTGCGTGAAGGTTTTCTATTCTATTTTAATAGATATTTTCTTATTCTCATAGGCATCTGCAGTTTCACTTGCACCGTGCGCAGTGACGTAACTATATCGTTTGAGCCCGTGGCATATTCGTCGGATGAGGCTCCTCTCTCCTAACTTATGAATGTTCCAACTATTCTATGACCGGGGCCTACCATGGACCGAGGCCCGTGACATTTTGCCGACTTGTCACTCTATAGTTACGCCACTGAGTCCGTGCACTGCGTGCTCTATAATTACGTCACTGAGCCAGTGCGTGAACACTCGCTTACCGCGTCCGCCTTGCACACTGTGTTGGCCATCTGCCGGCACAGCTGGCGCAGGAAGGTCGCCTTGTCTGCGTCCTCGGTGATCATGAACGAGTACAGCTTCTCCTTCAGCTCCTGGTTGCTGCGGCAGATCAGCGCGAACACGTTGTGACAATCTGCACGCATACACACACATTACATATTAGTCTTAATTGCGTTATGGTCACTGCACATTATCAACTCGGAAAGGGCGTTTAGTAGTCTTTGTATGAAACTTCATAATGGGAAATGGGAACGTAATTGCCTTGCCTCGAAAAGCGAAGGCGATATGTTTACGTTTCCTTTCCGAGTTGATAAGTGTGCGGTGACCATTAAGCGGATGTTCGCGCGGATTCATGTGGTCCGTCATCAGTCACGCGCTCGTAAAATGCTATGTTACTATCACTTAAAATGACCGTCCGTAAGCAGATTTTACAGACATTTTTTTTTTAATTTTAATTAAATTGTGTTTACCTTCCGCCTCTCTAATGTCGATGACTCGCTTGACGGTGCTCAGGTGCATGAGTGATATGTGTCGGTACGGCTTGCTGGAGCCGATTCGCATCGTGCCTGTGCCGTTTGTTGGACTCTTGCTGTTGTAGGCCTGTGCATTATCAAACGAAATATTACCATATTTTTTGATGATTAGGCGGGAAAAATCATTGCCATTTTGTGACTCCTAATGCTTAATAAGCTACTACATGCAGTATCATACAGCATTATCGTGGTCACATTTGGTCAAACGCATGGCCTGCGTCGAGAAGCGAAAGATAACCAACTGTGTATTTTATCAACTGGGCGTATGGAACAAAACAAATTATAGACCAAAAAATTTTAGCTGTAAAAAAACTAATTAAGAGATAGTTTTTGTGTACAGTGCAGGCACATACGAAAGGGAGGACTGAAATGTGGAAAATCCTATTGTTTTGTGTACTTCAGAATTTAAGTAAGTATTTCAAATTTATACTATTGCAAAATCAACCTATTTTATTTGGCAATAAATAGATATATATATATATATATATAATATGAAAAATTTATATAAGTAAATTAAAGTTTTACATGTAACATCTACTACGCTAACACTCAACTTAATGCTTACTTCTTAGAAACTAATGAGTTGAATGTGACGTAAAAAATACGAAACTGACCTTAGACCTCTTCTTGCACACCTCCATGGTGTCGGTGAAGAGGAACAGCACGAGGTGGTCTCCCCGGCCCGACAGGTCCTTGGACAGCTCCACCACCTCGCAGCGAGACACGAACGAGCGGTGCGACGACACCAAATGCGCCTGCCACACATCATTACATTATAGTAGTCACGAGCAACAATATGTAATTTTAAAAAAAATATGACAAGGCACTAAAATCTATATACAAGGTTGATAAAGCGAGAGGCATTAAATGAAACTACATATTTAGTGTATCATTTCCAGGCTGCACAACAAATATCAGATCAATCGGAGCAATTTTTTTTAGCAGAGCAGTTTAGCCACGGGAATTTTTTAAAGTTTATCTCACTTCGTACACGCTGTACCGCAGCTGATACCAAGTATGGGCCGATCGGGGTCATTCTCCCCGTGCGAGGTTGCCGTTCGCTGTACGAACCGGTACAAACCATCTTAACGTTTTTTCGCTATTTCACTCATTTGAAAAAAGTATTTTCGTATACTTTTCGTAAATTTTTTTTCAATAGTTTCGGATTAACTGGCACTTATAGTATATGTGGTTTAATTTAATGCTTCTCACTTTTATCAACCTTGTATACTATTGCTGTGACTGTACATTACTACAAGTAGGCGCTAATACGCGTACGTATTCGTTGGACAATTGACTGATGACATGGTCAAGGTCGCGGGGAGCCGCTGGACGCAAGCAGCTTGTGGTCGTGATCTGTGGCGCTCTCTAGGCGAGGCCCATCTTCAGCAGTGGACTTCTAGCTGCTAATGATGATGATGATTGAGGATGATTAAGCAATTGTTAATAAACACTGTTTACGTAAGTAAAGTAGTGTTTTCATCCTTTTTGTCTATGTTTGTGCAATATGTTGCCGCGCTCCGCCCTTGCAGTGTAGAGCAGTATAAGTTTCAGAAACAGTGTCTACGGTAAACGTGTTAAATAACTCTTTATAAACATTTTTTTTAAAATAAATGTCTTTATGCTCCACAATTAATACAGACCACTTTCTAAGAATTATACGTGGCATATCGATTATTAATTAATCCGTTCTATCGGACGCGTAAATGGCTCGACAAATCGGTTTGTGTAAACTTATTAATCTATTTGTAATAATACTATATGTATATATATAGTTATGTAGAATATAGGTCAATCGACCCTGCGTTGCATTATTAATACATTATCGAAAAAAAATATAGGAATATGAATAACGCCTAAGTATTAGTCCTAATATGAGTATGTATTATAAAGCAAGAGGTCTATTATTATATTATCAACGGGTACAACAGGACTGATAAAAGCAATTTCAAGTATTGATAGGATCATTTATCGACATATTTATGCACTTCCGCGACAAAACGTTAATGTTTTTCTCTCTTTATAAAAAAGGATAAAATTCACAGGAATCAAAAAAATATTGCTGGAAAAAAATATATGCTATAAAATTATAGTTAAATATATTGTTTATAAAAAAATAAGGCGAATTCACACTTGTAGGAAAAAGAACTTTCGTCTTCACACTAGAGCGCGTATTTAGAGCGATGACGTCACACGCCCGCTTCCCACGCCAGTTGTAAATATAGACGAAAAAACATTACGCATTCTACGTACGGGAATGGAAGCTTGAATGAAAATTTGTTTACATTTGACAAATTTTCAGAATCCAATATTTTTCATTGTAAAAATATGATCTCACTGTTTCATTATCAACATCAACCTGTTAGCGATCTTTTATCTGGACAACAAAACGTTTCAACTTCAGAGACTGTAATTCATTGATTATTATTCATGACATCTTATTTGTGTCTGAATTTTACTGGGACGCAATATATGCCGTTAGCGATACGCAACATATAACAATACAATTTAATAATTATTTCATTACTTGTCCAACAAGGCACATGCGGGCGCCGATTCCGGTAACTCTTAGCTATATACATGCGAGTGTGTAAATACGACTGTATATGTGTACGTGTGTACGTGAGCGTGGGCGTATGTGTGTGTGTGTGTGCCTGTGTGTGTACCTGTGTGTGTGTGTGTCTGAGTATTACCGGGCACTGGTCGATGTCGTTGTAGATGTCGAACATCTGCAACTGGCCCTCGGTCTTGCGCTTGTCCTCGTTGATGTGCGACATGACCTCGCGCAGCCCCGCCAGTGCCGACACCAGTGCCGCGTGGTCGGGGTTGTTCTTGTGCGTGTGCTTCAGGATATCTGCAACATATTACCGTCTTGTAGCCTCTACTAAACTATATAATACTATGTTTATTTATCTTTGGTGCATTGTTAAGTTAACCGCACACATATCACCTCGAGTTGTTTAGTATTCTTTGTATGAAACTTCATACTGCAACGCAGACTAATGGGAAACCTAACGCATCGCCTCGCCTCGGAACAGGCTCCGAACCGCTATGAAAGCGCCTAGCCGTAGCCGTGTTGACATACAGGCGGTGCGGATAGGCTTACGTTACGTTTATACGTAACGTAAGCGTATCGGCACCGCTTGGTCGACGGCTAGGCGATAGGCGATACGGTTACATTCCCTTTCCGAGTTGATATGTGTGTGGTGACCATTAGGGTCAACTCACACCGAGACGCAACGCGACGCGACACTGCGCGTAGATTTTACAAAGAGCGACTCAAAATATACTTTATTTACTACACGAAAAGATACACATTTCATTGTGAGAATTCAGATACGTAGCGCTGCGCATCGCTGCACCGCGAGACGCCTCGCGGCGCAGCGCGACGTATCGTCACGCAGCGGTGACACGCTGCGCCTCGCGGCGCCGCGAGGCGCAGCCTGAGGCCACTGTGGCGGCTTGCAAATGATAGACTACGGGTGGGCGCGAGCGGAGCGGGCACAGCTGCGGCGAGTAGACACGTTCCGCTGCGCCGCGCAGCGAGACGTCGTTGATGGTGCGATTTCAAGATGCGCCTCGCGACGCCGAGAGGCGTCTCGCGGCTGCGCGCTGCGCAGCGCGAAATCAAAGCCGCGTCGCGTCTCGGTGTGAGTTGACCCTTACACTCCGTTATAATGCTTGCAAGGTAATTGGAAATAAAATATGCAACTCAGGCTGCGCCTCGCGGCGCCGCGAGGCGCAGCCTGAGGCCACTGTGGCAGCTTGCAAATGATAGACTACGGGTGGGCGCGAGCGGAGCGGGCACAGCTGCGGCGAGTAGACACGTTCCGCTGCGCCGCGCAGCGAGGCGTCGTTGATGGTGCGATTTCAAGATGCGCCTCGCGACGCCGAGAGGCGTCTCGCGGCTGCGCGCTGCGCAGCGCGAAATCAAAGCCGCGTCGCGTCTCGGTGTGAGTTGACCCTTACACTCCGTTATAATGCTTGCAAGGTAATTGGAAATAAAATATGCAACGGAATGTGTAGAGGTCTCTTTACCGTTGACGTTTTATTTGACAAAAAGAAAGGCGACGCGAGCACGAAATACCGAACATATTGCGGTCTCGCTCACGCGCTATATACATTATTACACTAACACACGATATACATAATTAAATTATGTTAGCTTACCTTCCAAAAGTAAACTTATACTGGGTAATCGCTGCACTGGTCTTATTAATAGTTCCTGTAAGCTCTGTCTTCCACATTCTGGTCTCGTCTGACAGACTTTAAGGAATGCATGAAATCTGTAACAAGATATTTTTGTTATTTCTTTTCAAATTACTATTTTTTTGTATCTTATCTTAAACACCATATTTTCATAACGCGATAATTCATAGAAAGCGAGTAAAAAGTAAATAACATTAATGCGAAAAATTATTACCTTAGTTATTACTCCATATAAGGCTAATTCTTGCTATCCCCGTGACCAAAATCGGGGTGTATTTAATATGTATTATATATTGACTGTTTGGTATTAACATAAGGTTATAATGTTTGGGTGTAGATATATAAATACGTATTGACTGTTTGATATCAACGTTATAGGAAAAGATAATATATTTCCTTGTTCATATGAATCGTAGATATGACGCTACCGTTAATAAGACATACATTATGAGCCTTATTAATAAATATAGATTCACTTTACTCCAACTATAAAACTAGAATCTGTCAAATTCCTTATGGTCAATATCCTTATAGAGTCCGCGCCACGACTGAAATCTTGCGATCTAATTGGAACTCTTCGTCATGGCTAACGGAGTTGATTGGTGGCGCGAACTCTAAATCTGATATGTAAGCCAAATTGTTGTCAAAAGTGCTTTCTTTATGATTGTCATGCGCACGCATGACAGTCAAACTTTAGAGTTACAAATGCATTCATATTTGCTAAATTAAAGGGCAACATTTTCTTGCTGGTTTACCTTTGAATTTGGCAAAATATATGACGTATTGGCAAACCTCATTACATACTTTATACATTTTCTATTTCTAGATATATTTTAGTGAACGACAATACCTCATACAAAATTGTATGAATATTATTTACAGATTAGGGTTTTGATGGTATATCGAATGTTATTTGAATTAAATATTCATTAGCGTATCGTAGATATATTTTTTAATTTTGGTGTTTTTGTAAAAACCGTATACCTAAATACCAAAATAGGAAAAAAAAGGACGCCCTTCTTGGAAAATAGTTATTCTTTCACAATTATTGTTATATAATACTGTTAAAATCATATTAATTTTCTTTTATCAACGATTGCGAAATGTCTGCAGTCATGTCTACATGCTTCAGTTAGTATTCTGTGCAAATACGTGTTAACTGTAAAATGATAAAGGATATAGTACATAGGGGACTGCCACAGAAAACTTAAGGAAATAATACATAACTTATAATGTATGTTGGTAAGCTTTATGGAATAAAAATATTAATGGGGTGTTTTGATATCAAACTTCTGGCCACATTATATTTCGAGATCAAAGCCCGCGGCTAACGGACTTAAGTGGTGGTGCGGACTCTAACTATAGAATTTGGCAGATAATTTGACAGATCTAGTATCTTTTTTTTTCTTTACAGATTTAATACTTGGAGTAAAGTTATATTTTTATTAATAAGGTGCTAAATGTGTAACTCTTATACAAGCTCGTTGTTTAGAAATTTTATGTAGGTTTTATATGCTTCAACTTTTTTTTTTTTTTTTTTAGATAGAATCTATGCTGA
>LUGF01053467.1:23001-43509 GCA_001625245.1 Calycopis cecrops
TTTGTGGTCGATCAGGAGGCAGACCCCCCCTTCTTCCCCAGAATACTGGGGGTAGGCAAACCAGACTTTTAGGAATTAATAGGTAAACTATTATTATCTTGGCCGAGGACAGCGGGTGTCGTCAACTCCCCACCTCTAACGGAGGGGAGCAGCTCACGCGCGACAGCTAAAAAGTGGCCGACGCGGGTCATGAGCTAGAAGAGCTCGTTGAGCTATCATGACAGGGGGGCCCGGACCCCCCCTCCACCTCTGGCGGGTGGTACGACTCGCGCGCGGATGTCGTGGTTAACCTAACCGGTTCGGCGGTTTGATTTGAGCTCTGTAAAAGGGCACTGTCATTATTCCCTGAGACTAAACTAACATCGTCGTTCTGGCTATTCGGAGCCGAACGTGTGTGCTGTTGTCTGTCAGGGTGAAGTTGTGGTCGGAACTGTGTCCGCGTCCGGATCCCCCGGACGGGGTGTAGTGTACCTACAGCGCGGGTGTGTGTCTGTCTCTGTTTACGTGTCGCTATGATACGTGTGACAGTTGAAGTGATAACGTCATCCTCGTCAGCCAGAACATGTCTGGGACGTCGACCGACGTTGGTCACGCAGTCGGGGTTGTATACCGCTGCTTTCGTGACTAGGGGGTTGGGGTGAGAGGTGGCCCTATCGAAATGAGATTTAGTGAGCACTTTGAAGTGCCCACTAACAGAGGGGAGCTCGAGATCTTTATGAAGATCGAGATTGCGGATATACCACGGGGCACCCGTGGCCATACGGAGGAACCTATTTTACACTACTTGCAAATGGTATAGAGTCCTAGGGCTGACATGTGCGAACACAGGACAGCAATAGGCAAAAATCGGTCTAATACATGTTAAGTATAATGTACGCTTATTTCTAAGCGACATTTTACTTCTAGCGTTAATGAGGTGGTACAAGTTGTGTAACACATAGAGGGCTTTTTGGCGCACGCGTTTAACGTGCGGCTTAAAAGAGAAGCGACTATCAAGAGTGACCCCCAGGTACTTGACGGAGCGTACCCTGGGGATGGTTTGACCGTATATAGATACGGGAGGCATGATACGAGAAGATCTCGTTTGGACGTTTCTAGCACGACCAGAAAATAGAATAGACTGGGACTTGTCAGAGTTGACCTTGATCCGCCAGCGGGCGAACCACGACCCTAGGGAGGTGATCGCCTGCTGGAGGTACTTGGTCGCAAGAGGGACTGTGAGAGCACGACTATATAGGGCAGTATCATCCGCGAACATCGCCAACTCTACCTTGGGTTGGCGCGGGATATCACTCGTATAGAGATTGTAAAGAGTGGGAGAGAGAACAGAGCCCTGAGGGACTCTGGCTCTTAAGAGGCGGCAGGTGGACAACGTACCCTCTACCCTATACTGAAATTGCCTGTTAGGACTAGCCTATCCGGCAAACCTAGACGGAACAGTTTACAGATAATAGGCCTTCATGCCAAACTCTGTCGAATGCTTTCGCTACATCAAAAAAGACTGCGCATGTCGGAATGGGACGTTTACGGTTAATACCGTCGTGAACGAATTCACAAAGACGGTGAACCTGAAGCGGACAACTATGTCCTTCGCGGAAGGCGAACTGCTCATCCATGAAGAGGTTTTCCTCTCGCACGACATCTTTGATGCGTGTGAGAAGAATTCTCTCATAGATTTTTCCTATCGAACTAAGAAGACTTATGGGACGGTAACTAGTGGGATCGGTGCGGGGCTTACCCGGCTTATGAATACCGATCACAGTGGCTAACTTCCAAGGGTCGGGGAATGCGCAGTCTTCGAGAAGAGCATTGAAGATGCACACTAAGAGGCTTAGGAGAGCAGGTGGTAAGCTCTTTAAGACCTTGTTAGTGATACCGTCAGGCCCCGGGGCCTTTCGGGAGACAAGAGGCTTGATGAGGCCTGTAACCTGATCAATGTCTGTCGGAGGGAGGGGATCGCCTTGTAATGGTAGAGAAAGGCGGTATTCTAATTCCCTATTGATCTCCTCCACGTGCGTGGGAACTATCTGAGTGGTGCTTGGAGAGCATTGCTGCTCTAGAGTGTCGGCCAATAGCTCGGCTTTTTCATAGTCGTCTATTGCAGGAGAAATGCTTCAACTATTAATGACAGCTAACGGTCATTACCTTGGGTTCTCACGGTCGCACTGCTGTAGCATTTCCTTGGTGTTCTCGAAGAAGTTGACGAAGGGCGGGTACGCCTTGACCATGTCGGGGGTGTACTTGAGCACGAGCCGGCCGATGCCCACCTCCTCGCTCCAGTGCGCCTGGGCGTAGCGCAGCTCCTCCAGCATGCGTCTGGATATAGGTAGGAAGTTAATGGGGCGAAGATGTGTCGTTTTTTTTATGTTATACCAATTCCTCAATGTCTTTTAGGCGCGACCTGTTAGGTGACCAGCGCGGGATTAAGTTCTGGCAGGCACGTGACTTGGAGACCTTGGAGTTGATGGTGCCCCTTTTATGAACGAAAAAATGATGCCCGCCCCAGTGCCGCAGCCCCCCTAAGCCTCCACCAGGATCCAGCGCTGCAAGTGACTATTATAATGCTAAATATCACTACAATCAACTGGCAAACAATAGCCCAGAGTAGAAAGCAGTGGCGTCTTCTGGTATTGGAGACCATGATCATCATTAGGTCGCTGTGCCAGCGCAGTAAGTATGTAAGCACTCAATCCGTAATTCCCAACTAACATATAATTACTTCTAGATGGAACTTGATTGTGTTTGCAGTTTATTTGTCTGTTATGTTTCCTAATAGGCTAACCGGGACTTCAATGAGAACTTGTGAAATCAGCTTTATACAGTATAGAGAATTATACTCACTCATGTAATTCATATATAGGCGGTAGGTTTCCAAATATAATTTTGAGTTCAGTATTGTTGAGCAAAGCTTGATTCTTTCCGTTAGTGCTATCTTCATCGACCATCACTTCCAATGGTTGTTTGAACATCTACAAAAAAAGATACAAATGAAAAAAAATATATAATCTTAAGAAGTTTAAATTACATTTGGTAACACTATAATACGTGGATACTCACATTTACTATCGTTTGCAATATGCCGACATAATTCGACTCTGTTTGTAGAAGTTCCATGAACACCTGTTGGCGCGGCGACATTAACTTCCGCACCACATTGTCAGGTACTTCTGATTCTGAACGAGAGATTCAAAATATTAATTTTAGGTTATTTATCTATATATATATATAGGTTTGCTGGTATGCTCGTTTGTCCGATTTAGTGACTAATGACAGAAGAAGCGAAGAGAACAGAAGCGTTGCCTTCATTTCATTCCCCCAATGGATCATCGACTACTGACAAACCGCACGAAATGCGACAGCATCATCACTTTAAAACGGTTTCAAGCGAGCAACCCGCACCTCTCCGGTGGCGCCAGCCCATTTCGGCTACAATAAATGGCACTAGTTTTTACTAAACGTGTAGTACATTTGCGTGATCGCTCAATTCGAATGCGGAACAGCAATATCTTATAGCCATAGTAGGCTATAAGAACTCATTACTGTTCAGCTGCTTTATTACCTTCGAGCAGCTGTTTCCCGTCGGGCGAGGGCGTGCAGTCGAGCAGGTTTCCGGAGATGGACAGCAGCACGGCGTCACCGACGGACGAGCGCCGCTTGTGCAGCGCCGCGTCGCCGCCGCGCAGCTTGCGCTTGCGCAGCCGCTGCAGCTGCGACGGCGTGCACGCGCCATCCTCCGCCGCGCCCGCACCGGCCCCGGCCACGCCCGCCCCGCCCACCGACGACCGCCGGGATATCTCGTCCAGATACTAGTTAACAAGATGCATCATTTTAAATTAAATCTAATCAAAATCATTTGTTGCAATTGTAGGTACATATGAAGAATAATATTTCTAATTCTAATCCTAATACTACCATATGCCATTGATGGCGTGCAATATGCGGTAAATATAATATAATAGGTATTTTTTTAATATAACATAATAGGTACACATCTCTTACAATAATTAATACATTACTCATTTCAAAATTATTACATTTTATTTTAACATTGATAATAATTAATAAACATTGTCGCGAAGCTAGCTTTGAACCTTTAACTATTGGCGCCTTTACTGTACTTCTGTACTTTTAAATATGTATCTGTTTTAGCGTTACACGCGCCTGTCTGGCAACGAGCGTAGTGAGCCTTGAGTGCAGTGGTCTAACGGTCCCTTATTGTGTGATTGATAAAAGCGGAGACTAGGAAACGTATTTACGCTTTACCACAGCTGTAGGCACTCATTAGCAGTACTGAAAAAAAATATTACTCCTCATTTTTAGTTAATAAAGATACTTACGTCTTTAAACAGGTATTCTCTCTCATCTTGGGCCTCTTCATTTTGTACCGACGACCAAAACCATTCTGCTTTCACGATGTGTACGCAAGGCGCACAGTCGGGCGCTATAACTGTATTATGTTCATCCACTACCTGCAAGTCAGCAACATTGGTATTAACATATCGTCAAGCGGTCTTATATCATTTACTATGATACTTGGAAAACGTGAATATAATGCGTTTACAGTTTACAGAAAATATATTTTATACCTCCAGTGCATACCCTATAAGCACCTATATTTCGTTAAAACATGCAACTTTAAGAAGTCTATTACACTTACAGTGACGTCTCTTTGAAATATCGAGCACATATATCGAATGATATATTAAAAATTCTATGGCATGACAAGCTAAAACTAATCTTTAGTAATATATGTAATTAAATGGGGTTAGTACCGGCAGCGATAGTCCGTGGCATTGCAAAATGGCGCGAGCGTCTCGGGTGGGGGGCGGCGTGACGGACGCGGGCGCGACGAAGGCTCGCGGTCCATCGCGCGCCGCGGGTGAGGGAAAGGGAGAGGGCTGCAGAATGGTTCCGCTGTGGAACGCGCTCGGTCTAAGGTCGACGCTACCGCTGATCGAATGTCGATGACATCGCAACCAAGTATATTGGGGCGTCTTAAAAATTGTCGAATCGTCCAATTCATCCACGTCGTTTCCGTCCTTTACCGGTGTTCTCATATTTGTGCTGTCCACTGTGTCCACTTGGACGGGAGATATATCCAAATTCATGCCGTCGATATCTCTTTTGGGCGTTGATACATTCGTGAGATCGGGCGGTAGATGCCGTGGATCTACGTCGACAGTATTACGCTCTACCCTCTTTTCATATTTCTTTTTCCTCTCGCTTCTAAAAGAAGCTGTAAATGACTTTACGCTACGCCGTAGCTTGGACGCTGACTTTGAGGTTTTGGAGCTTCGTATTGATGCAAAAGAAATATCGAAAAATCCCGATTGTTTACTAATATTCATGGAGTTAATAGACGTGTTGTCATCCTCTCTGATGGGAGAGGAGGTGGAGGCCAAGTACTCTCCGGCGGGGTCAGTGGGCTTGACACACTCGGGGCTCACCGGCTCAACGGTAATATCACCCGAGGTTTTAGATAAAGATTCCTTTTTTGACCTTTTAAATATAGTCGGTCTATTTTTGAATTTAAATGAATCCTTTATTTTTAATCTCTTTATAGATTTCCAGTTGCTGTCTTCAGACTTGTCGGGAGATACGTTGGTTCCGTCGAGTAAACCGATTTGGAAGTTTGAATCGGTAGAGTTCCGGCTCCGCTTCTTTCCTGAGGATATGGTAGTCGTCGATTGTTGCAAGTCTTGTTTGTCTTTGGACACGGGAAATAAAAATCCAGCTTCATTTTTCGTGTCTAAATCGCACAAGCTTTTGGTGAGTGAGGAATGCAGGGAGCCCGACTCGGTGAGGCAGTCGACTAAATTAAACACGTTTATGGACTTATTTCTAAACACTTCTCTCTTATCTTTGGCATTAAGTCTACCGTTACCGTGAATAATTTGTGACATATATTTATTTTCCTTATCGTTGCTTTTTAATTTCCTTGTTTCTGAATGACTTTTCCTATTATCACTGGGACATTCATCTATATTACTAATACTGATATCAGGTTGCGTAGTTTCCTTTCGAGGGCTTAAGCTATTTTTAATACTGTCTCTTGCGCGTAGCAATATTTCGTCTCTGTCGCCTTGGCCTTTACTCTCGCTGGCTTCTGTTTTGTTTGGACTAGCGCGACGGCCCGATAGTCTAGCGGATAGTCTACGATAGAGCGAGGCTTTGGGTGTGGTTTGGGAGCGGTTTGGCGAGGTTCGCGTGGGCTTGACGGATGCGTTTGAGGTGTTTGGGTGTGGCGAAAGGATAAGCGAACGACCGAAAGTCTCCCCATTGGCCATTACCTGAAACATGTGTGAAACACACCACGCAATGATGAAGCCATTCCAGTACAGACATGCTTAACGTATTTAATCCTCTATAGTTAGACACAAAAGCAACTAATTTAAGTGACGTAAACGAAATGTAAACATATAAATTTAAGTTTACAGATTTTGATATCTAATAGTAATGAAATCTACAAGTGAATGATAACTAGGTATAGCAGGTACAAGAAACAGTTATGGAATGGATTATGTAAACAATACAGCACGTGGCGCAAGGACTGAATAATGCATCTGTAATGTGTGAACGTACAAACAGAAGCTTTAGACTTTAGAGGCTTACTTATGAATTTACTGCGAAAGTGATCTCAAATTTATATTATTTTATCAAAGTTTATGTTTCAGATATTCGTCGTAAAGTGTTACGATCAACGTTGATGTACTTTCTATTCCCGACAATATTGAGCTTGTGAGATCAAATTCAGAAAGGTTTCCATTCAGAAGTAAACTACCCAGTAAAATGAAGATAAGGCATGATGATGAAAGCTGTGGTGCAGAAGATGGAACAGACAATGGGTTGACTTTACTGGTTAGGGAAGGATAGTGGTGCCCATTGTATATACTCCATGAAATCTAACTACGTCTATAAACGAAAAAAGTCACGCTACAAAATATAGTAAAATATCTAAGTTGTGAAACAAATAAGATAACGACTGCCATTGGAGTTATATAATCATAATGTTTGCATGTGAATTATTATACACATAAATCTGACATTGAGACGATTGCTAAATGTATGTCGTAAAGAAACGTAAAGCGAAATACAGTGCTCGGCTACAGAGTAATGATTTGTGTACAAGGGTAACTACGGCATGCTGTATCCATTACGCTAAAATTAGTAACTAATGTGCCACTATGCTTATAAATAAACTGGTATGTCAAGTATTCGGAGGTAAACGCTCTGTGCACCAACATTGTAGGTACCATACCGTTGGTTTATAATGGTTCACTCTGTACATAACTGTAATATTGTGATTAGATTGAAATTCAAGTATGAAACTTACCACGTGCGTGCAGTTTGGGTCATCGAGGGTACACGACGCGCCGCCATTACTGCTGAGGACTTCTGCCATGTGTTGGGTTTCATCCTCGGCGAAACCGACGAAACATACGCGGGCCCCAGCGAATACTTTCAGTTTGTGATCTTTCTGTAATAATAAGAAGTTAAATGTAAGTGTAAACAGGAAATTGCTTCCTCTTCAAACATTTGTAAAACTGAGCAAGTTATAAAACATGTTTTGAATTCATTGTTCAGATTCATTCAATATTGGCTCTTTATATTAACACATTTAAGACAAACTTTGCAAACACAAAAAAGTTTTTAAATGAATTATTATTACAAGGACTTGGCCTATCACTCAATGAAGTGCTTAGGGAGTCTTGACAATAAAATTAAATTGTTTTTGTTCTTTGCACAGGGGGGACTAACGATCAAATGATCACTTTTACATTTTCACAAGCATACATTTCTATTTCACCCTAAGGGGCTTACCGGACTGTCATAAACTCCACAGAACGGGACTACATAGCCGTCCATTCACGCCGATATTATGTGTGTAAGCACCGACCGCCAGTACCGCCCGTACTGGCGGGTCGGTGCTGTTTTTTATTATTATAATTAAGCTGTTTTTTTTCACATGGACCTACGACTGGTGGCAATCTTATTGCAATCGCCGTAACAGTTCGTAGAAATAGCGTGGACTATATTATTGTCTTCTTCGTTTAGGGAGACGATAGGGGACAGATCCCCTCTTTTCCCGCTGCTGGGAAGAGATGTACCTACCGGATGTGGCCCTCCGGGAAACATTAGAAGTTAGACTTACGATGAAGGCGGGGTCCGTGGCTATGCAGGCGGGGTCGTCGCGGCGCTCCCAGCTCACGTCCACCCAGGAGCGCTGCAGCACGGGCAGGCCGAAGCCCGACGCGTACCGGTACTTGTCCCCGGTGGCCGCCGCCGCGATCAGGTGCGTCACCTTGCTGGACATGTCCTTGCGGATCGACCCGCCCATGTAGTGGATCAAGGTTATCAGGTACGTCTGTAGGCGGAAACGGGAAAGTCAGCCACACATGCTGCTGCTACCTTCTTCTTGGTGTCGATGGCACAGGATATTATATCGGGTCTGGCGGCCATTAATTGGCTACAAATATTTTTTATCTATTTGAGAGAGTGAGATTTTTTTAATCAGAGGTAAGCTGTCATTAAAGCCAGACTGTAATGGCGTACTCAGGACCAGTTGGTTGATGTGTAAAAGAATTTTCCCTACGACAACCCCAGAGGCCTCTTAAGCGAGCCGGGTGTGTACCATGCCAGTGAGCAGAGGGGTACTTTGCCTACGCCGAGCTACCGCTGTCTTATCATGTTCATCATGCCCGCATGTTGCTAAACTAGGGCTGGCCAATTACTATGAGGAAAATAGAGAACGATAATTCTAGAGGTCGTTTCCTTGAATTCAAATCTAACTTTCCATGACACAGGTGTATCATCGGCAAGATCTTAAGTTGGCACGTCACTATTTGAATCATGATCCATTTGCAGAAGGACAGAATCCTGAAGTCGGTACGTGGTTAAACACGTAATTTACTTCCATTTTAAAAATTCATAGTTTATTTTCCTATCAGCTCATTATAATGGTATCTGTTGAGTAGGTATATTTACCAGTGATCACACTCAATAAAAGCATCAAGCGAATAACGAGAAAAACATCGTTATTTATAAAAGTCTAACCAAATGAAAAGCAGGTTCATTTTCTAAAAATTATAATACTTTAGCATGGGAGTACAAACTCCTTGATCAGAATGAATGAAACCTATACAATTGATATGTTTTTAATAAAAACATATCGGTTTAAACTTTCGAAAGGAAAAAAAAGAACAAATTCGGAGATTTGTCTCTTTTGACAGGGAAAAAAATGGATTATTCCGACACGAGATCTTGGGAGAGAATCTCTCCGAATGTAAGATGGAATAATTGCGAATGGAGAATATGTATTAGTTAGGCTAGTTAAAATATAACCAGAAGTAAACTCACATTGAGGAAAATAGTACAAAAATGTGGACGGAAATGCAAACTGCAGACCATGTCCAATTCTGTTGTTGCACATACATGTGGGCCTCGGTGATCGCTCATCATCTGGTGACCCGACTGCTCGTTTACCCCAATGCTACGAAAGAATCCTTACTAGCTCATCCTTCTTCCTGAAGCCGGAGAAGCAGATGATGGCGCCGCGCATGGCGAGCGAGTAGAGCGGGCGCGCGTTCGCGGGCAGCGGCTCCTCTCGCTCGCACAGCTGCAGCACCGCCGACGGGCCCAGCACCCTGCAACAACATCGTCTTTACAACAACTGCAATCAAACTAAGCGTTGTAACCGCATTGCAGACGAATCGGGGTAGCACAGCCGGAAAGCCGATCGAAAACCTTTTATCAGATAATGTCTGTATCACTTCACAGCGGCTTGCTAGAGCTCTAGAATAGCTATACTGATGTCTACGAAAATCCTTTTCATAAAAGTATAGTATCATAAAAATAGACAAAAACTAGACATGAATTTTATACTATTCTCAAATAGTGACGAAATTTCGTACCTACAACACGTACTGCGTGTGTTTAGCAAAAGAAGCAACAATCAAGGACATGGCATTGTTATAAACCTCACCGTTTAGCTTGTAGATATTTGTAACGACTTTCAAAAACATATTTTAACTACATAGTTTCCTGCCTGCGTCCTTCCTTTCCTAATAGCAAAGCGCGAATCTCTGTGTAAGAACATAAACTAAAAGGTTCCAGTGATAAATAGCAAATCCATTTCAGTGTGTTAACCACACAGCCATTTATCCGTCTCGATAGATCGATACAAAGTAGCGTGGCTTGTGTAATAATTGTGAGAACCAAGGCTGATCGCATTCATTTAGCGCCTTTTGTTTTCAGACTTTTGCAGATATGCCAATTTCAATATAGGTCGCAACCTATAAGAAATCGCCCATAAGAAAAATTTTGTATTGATTTTGACAGACAAGAGGCATTTATGGTACCGTCCAACCGGCCATGGGTGAGTCGGAATAGTGTGTCCCGGATCGTTCAGCGACATAAAATCAAACGACTGGATGGTACTCAGCTAGAGACCGTTCTTCATCAAGAAAAGGACTCCCTTTTCTTGATGAAGAAAGGTACTTACCCCAGCACTTAGAGTGACCATAATACCGCTAAGTGAGGTCAGTTGCCAAGCCTGATCCCCCGGTTGCGGAAAATACGGGTGGTGGGATTACCCTGCGGTCCCCTACTGATCGTCTGTGGCTCGGGAAATATATTATAACCATGATGTATTATCAAAATTTTCTCTTATTTCTAAACTAGCCAAATAATTATTTTAAAATCATTGGACGTATTAAGTCGTTACGGGTGAGACAAAAATCACTATACGCTTGATGTACTTCAAACTTAGATAATAATATAATACACGATAACATGTCCTAATCGTGAACTATAATTATAATGTTTGTTCGGAGTTGCTAAAATAGATTTTACTCATATACTACTATTCCCAAAATAAAGACCCCAGGAGACAACACACCGCGCGGGAAAGACAGTTTCCGGCCGCTGCCGCCTGTGTAAGCCGGAAGGAACGTTCTCGTTATAATTAGACACAGTCAAAACAAACGAACAAAGCAATAATTATAAATGTTCAAATGAACTCTCTTTTGTTTTTATGAACTTACACAGTTGACATAGATGTTATTGATTTGATTGAATTCCTTCACGGAATAATCCTTAAGAGTAGTGAACATTCAGAAGATATTTCGTCATGACTGCTACAAATATTCAAATAATATAATCAAAATTAGAATAAAATGGCTTACTAACATCAACGACATCGTAGAATGTCTTTTCAATACTGTTCAATGTCAACAGACTTTTTTCAATGATCGTCAACATAATATATCTGCCTAGTTCATACATAATATAAAGCTTACAATTATTGCCATTAGTCACTATTTTCAATTATTTATAGTGGTAATGTTATGACAGCGGCTAAGGTTTCCTACATTGGTCGCCTTAAACAAGTTTATCATTGTTAAAATTAAATTACATAATTGTCATGATGTTATTTTAATTAATAAAATTATCTTCTCCCTTTCTTTCAATAAAAAAAAAAAAGCAAAGCGTGGAAAGACAACTCTAACGTTTCGAATGATGAGCGGTGCAAATATGTTCATTAAGCTAAATGAGAATGCCAACATGAGAGACATGAGAATTGAACATTGAAATTGATGTCGAAGTGAGCGACAGGCCGGCGTCTGGTGACGTTTGGAAAGACGAGCGGCGTGACGTCGCAGTTGCGGCTCTAACAGATACAAATAGTACTGACGAACACATTCCGAATTCCCGAAATACAGAATGTTAGTAATCATACAGATAAAATAAAGATTATCGTTCAATGAATTAGTCAAGTCTTCTATGAATACTATTTTACGTTTTCCTAGTACAATGTCACTTTTAAGAATTATCAATTTTATCTAAACGGTGTCAAGAAAATATTCAAGTGATAACCTACATACCAACTTCAGGTACATTATCAACTAGATAAACACCCATTCGTGATGTTGTTTATCCGTGGGATTATGTAAGACTTCGCAATCTAAGAGGTCAAAGTGTCATTTAATATCAACATAGTGTGACAGAGCGGCTGCTTTACAATGACATCATGGGCGATTTTATTTCACGCCATAAAAACACGGTCGTTTTTGCAGTAAGTATTCGTAGTTAGGCATATACACATATTAGTTCCGAGTGGAGACGTGTAACGAGAGAGTACAACAGCACATATCCACGCCAGTTTTCTAATAGGCTAGGCAGAGTATATTCATTATTCGCTTCATGCAAACATATAACAAGGAAGTAGGTTATTTTAAAAGCTTACAGTCAGAATCTATAAGCCTCTAAAGTGTATAATTATAGTGAATCCTAAGCTGATTCTTATAATTTATCACATCAATGAGCAACGTTATATTCATCATCATCGAACGTTCAAGAGAGAAATGTTGGCAATACAGAGTTGCAAACCTCCCGTAGAGGTAGCATTGTATTATTACCAAAATGTTCTGTATTTCATGTAGGTAAAACGTAAAACCTACCTTGGTTATTATTTACCCAATTGAAACTTCAGGTTGAATTTATTTCCACTGAAATTTCATAATGTCCTACACAGGACTTATTACCCATATAGATGACGTGATATAGATCTTAATCCTTTTGTCGGTAAAATTGAAAGTGAAAAGAAACTCATACCTACTACTAGTATGAACTTGGCTCTTGTATTTTCAAATTAATTTTTTCAGTAGGATAATTAATGTATGATGACCGCTGAATCGGCCGTCTGAATGTTCATTGTTAGAGGAATATATCCAGTAGTGAGCAGCTGATGACGATTCTTAAAACTCTTATCAACGGCTACCCGCCCATACAAATAAACATAAAAATAAGTCGAGCGTGCGCTTTAATAACACTAATATAAACTCGTGTTCGCTACGTCGTCGTCACTAAGTGGGCAAATTATTGTGGCGTGTGTCGACAGCTATTATAGTACCGGCACCAGCTAGCGAACGTTGCGTATATCTTATGATATATCAACTTATAACAGGGCCTCCAAAAATGCGTAGGGCATTTTAGGGGGTGGGGGTGAAAACTAATCTCACTTTATCTCCTCGATAAAAAGGTGGTCCAAATTCGAAACAAGTCATTTTTTATTACAACCCCTGCTGTTATGTTCTCACCATTTCATCATGAAAGCGGAATGTAGTGTCGAAGGAATGCGGGGGCTTAAGAAGACTATTCAGGGGCCCTTGAATTACTATAATTTTGATTATTTAGGTAACACGGATGGCTTGTATGCCATGTAGACTGCTTCATGTTGGCCCGTACGGGCGTTACGTGGCGTGGCCTGTTACGGGGCCAGTAACTTTGCTACGAGGTTAATCTGTAACTGCTAATTTACGGATGCTTAAAGAAACAAGCACCAAGAGACCAAGACTGCATATTTTCGCTATTATGCTTAAAAACGTCCTATATTAAGAATGAGTTGGTTTCATCGCGGATTACAATTATATTACTCATGTAGAGTGAAGTATCTTTTTCACGTCTCTTTCATCATCTGCTGCTGGGCATTTGCCAATTAACACAACACCAAATCCGGCGATCATACTTTAACCTTTTACCTTTCTAGAGAAATTATCTAATATCTATACATACGATAATAAAACAGTAAAATTTTTGTGTCTCTACATTGAATATATTCAAGAAAAACTAATTGGGGGCGATGTTAAATAGTATAAGAACACTGTTCAATGTTTTTTAATTTTCATGTCTGTCTGTTTGCCCGGGCTAATCTCCGAAACTACTGGACGGAGTCGAATGAAACTTTTTATGGTGTATGGATATTTTTGTACGTGCGTGGTACGAATAAATTAAAATCTCTCTTTTTAAAGCTTTTTGTCAATTTTTTTACACGTGCAGTCTTTGGACCAATTTTACGCAGAAGATGTACAGCGACTTACGCGTCCAATATAATAAGGCGTTTAGGATACTGTTGGGGCTGGTCGTGGAGAAACTAATGAATAGTGGATAAGTTTTGTAAGGGGCCATGCTTCATTGCAGACGATTTATTCACCACTTCTTGCTCACATCATACCGGCATAAACCGACAGTATGATGTGGCGTTTCTTGTGATTTGTGGGTATTCGATGGTCCATTGAAAGAGAGGAGGAATGAAGGGCAAAGTATAGTACCTACTCGTTTGCTTCCATAAACGATAAAAGATATCGGTTCAAGTGAGGACATTTGCGAAAAAAGTTTTTAGCTATTCTCGTTTATAATTTAATTGGCAACTTATAAAAACTGGGACAAACGTCTAAAACGGGGGGTAGTCACTCTAATAGTATTTGGTCGATAATAATCACAAATATTGTGTTAAAATATTACTAGTATGAAGATCCCCTTTGAAGCTAGATATTGTTATATCCTATCCTACTTTCCGCTTATATAAAAATATAATAAATTTGAAAAGTTTATGAGTACATTTAGTTCTTTTTTCACGCAAACACTATTGATCTGATTTTGATGAAATTTGGCACAGATATAGAATTAAGTGATTTTGACGTAAAAGTAATTTTGTATTAAATCCAGGTTGTAATCTGGAATTGTATCCCAATAAAAAATAATGATTCCTTTGGGATATATGTATATATAAGCATAACTTTTGTATATTTAGCAAAATATACACGATAACATTGAGGGAGGCTTACATCTGATTAGTATACATTTTTGTTACACAGGCTGCTTCTGATTGCTTACACTGATAAGTAGGACATGATGTGGCGTTTCTACAAATCGGTACGGGTTTATTTATTTGTACTTAAATTTTAACTGGTGTTTATACAAGACGAGGAGGAAGAGGACGCCAGAGAAAGTTCGTGTTTATTTAACTGGCCTACGAAATATTTTTTACATAAAAATTTTAATGTCAAATACAAATGTTCAGTAGACAGTAGCTTGTCGATAAGATTTTTTAAATAATTCGTTACATTGTATTTTCTCCTCATTAATTTTTTTACACAGCTACGTTTAAAGATCTTGAAAATGATATATAACCAACTGTTTATGTGCAGCACATTATATCACTGGAACAAATATCGACTTACACGTTACATAATTTATTCGACATAAAAATGAAAAACCGGTAGATGTTTACTTTTAATACGCCACTGACATACACTTAAGACATTCCACACGTGAAACAGCTAGTAAAACTTTGTATTGTAATAAAAAAAACCTTGTAAACCCGCTGGGTATTGTTAAAAGAAATCGTGCAGTATCGAGGTCTAAACAATAACTGATAATGGTTCAATCTCGTACGTACTTCAGAACTCTATCAATATAGATTTGCAATAAAATTTTATGGCGGCGTATATAATACGTAATAGAGCATGCACGGTCGAGTGGCGTGCTAGAGAAACTGCAAATTCAATTTCATTAAAATATTAGCGATGTGGTTATCCGCGGCCGTTTGCCAATAGGATTGATGGATGTGGAGATATTTTCATAATTTGCATAGTTTCTCGTAGTCTGGGATTGCCTATGCCGCGAGCTACGAAAACTAAGCTACTACAAATATGTGTATGGGTGTCTACTAGCACATATATTTTTTCCCTTAATATAATTGTACATTCCGTTTTCACTTTTAGGTAATATAACTTATCACGTCTCTATCTCCATTGTCAGTAATCAGTAGATATACAGAATCATTGCCAATCTTTACCCAATTTGCCTCACAAGACTAACTAAAGCGAGTTAACGCAATGCAGTAGTTTCATGATAGATACGAACCAATACGTAGGTACTTGGGACATGTAAATGGTACAAATACGTACAAACAACTTATTAAAATCACCCAAATACAGGTTAGGCGATTTTCTCACGGATTGACCAAATTTGTAGAGACCACATGTCAATTATTAAAACAGGTTATTAAAATGACTAATTCCAGAGGCCATACGCCATTATACAAGAATTTAATTTGGATCAAAAGTCTATTTTGACGGCAATCTTTTCACGTCTACATAAATCGGCCGATAGAGCGAATTCGTAGATAACAGAAACACATTAAGTAGACTTTTGGTGTAACTTAAACTTAATTTAGAATTCGTTACCCAAGATCAAATGATTGTCTATTAGAAGCAAAGGCTCAATGAAGTGGCAGACTAGCATTTTATAGGAGAGCAAAAATGCATAAATGTATATGGAAAAACAGCTCACTTTGTAATACTATACATAATTTAAAAAATGTTGGCTTATTACATAAAAACTATATAAATGAAATACTTACATCAATGTTTGAATAAACATTAACATGAGTTATTCATTCACCATTAGATAAGCATAATGTGTGTGAACGTAATGAACATTTAATAGTCAAAATTAAATTTACCAATCGTACTATGTCTATCAATTAAAACGGGTGTTGAAAATTAGGATGTGTTAGGGGAGTCTGTAGCCATCTATTAAATATATTAAAGAGTGCTGAGGCGCATGGCGTCGCCTCTGTACTCAGTCGTCTTGTCACACACCAAAAGGATCATACTCATGTTTCCCCCTAATAGTTTTTTATTTTATTATTATATTAGTTTAATACGCCTGTAACTGCATATTAAAAAAGCAAATCCTGTCCTATTGATGACTACCTATACCTATACGCATAGCATCCGTTTCTCCCCCCCAAGGGGCAACAAGACACCACATAAACTGCACGAACCTGTCACCTTGCGAAGGTGTCATATGAGCGAAAGGTACCTCTTACCAAGACATGATGATGCAGTACTGTAATAAAGACGTGAGTGAACTTGACCTGGCAGAACTTGATAGCCTGCCACGTCACGGAGATTACACGCGACCCCGGAGGATAAACAGCTAAGGAATGAGAGCAATATACATTTTGCTTCACACGGGATACATTGTTTTCACTTTTCGTAAACATAGCGAAAAGAACAAAAGAGAGATTGTAAAGAAAAATGCACGTAAACGTCTTTTTATGGCTTCTTTCGTATAACTTTGTTCACAACATTTATATATCAACTACAATGGACTACTTTATATTATTTGATATTAACAGTTAGCCGTGACTGAGTTTGTCTCTAAGATCATATTTACAAAAATAGCCAAGTGGAATTAATTATCTTATAAATTATGCAGTTTTTAGTGTCAAGCGATGCTTCTGGCTTCTCTCGTAGCTCATTCAGCACACAATGCTCAAAATCGATTTCTAACATTGTGAGATAAATACTTCGAAAGATAAAATTTTGCACAAATATGTTTTTCGTCTACTTCTTCTTAAGTGTTATTGCGCCGTTCCTGGTAGAGAGACAATTTCCAAAAAGTAAAGTAACATAAAAGTTCGTCTAGGCAATCTAGGCAGTCTAGACATTCTAGACAGTCTTAAATTAATGTAAAAAACTACTACCAACTAAAAGCATTATAAAAACTTGTTTTTATGTATGTAAATTATTTGTATTAGTTGACTTATTTCGTAATTTCATATGAGCATTCAACTCCTTTGGTTTCGTAGTTTTGGAGCAACGACAACAAGTCGTGACAGATGAACGGACAGGCATACGAGTAATCCTATAATGTTTCCATTTTTTATTTTTCGTACGAAAATACGGAAGTTATTTTCGCTATGTAACACATTCTCTGTTTAATCTTCCTTCTGTAATCCTCACAAATAAAAGTATGTATCAACATAATTTCAAGATAATTGATAGTCAACAAACTTACCTTCTCAATGGTGGTATTAATTCGCTTTAGTAA
Source organism: Calycopis cecrops (assembly GCA_001625245.1). Taxonomy (NCBI): domain Eukaryota; kingdom Metazoa; phylum Arthropoda; class Insecta; order Lepidoptera; family Lycaenidae; genus Calycopis; species Calycopis cecrops. The sequence continues at coordinate 40,684 of LUGF01053467.1, forward strand.
GATATATACCATTGACAGTGCGAATTAAACTCAAATAGTAGAGTATTTCAAAACAGTCATCAGAACTCCAAATAATATAGTCGACAGAATGGATGGTATCCAGAAACAATTAAAGCAAGTACAAGAAGCAATAAATGTATTAAAACACGTGTCCCAACTCTTCAGGCAACGCGAATAACCTACACCAGAATGTACAGCTACTATAAATTAGTAGAACAGTTCGGGAAGAAAATGGAAACGCAATGCAAAGTCAATTTATGAGTGGCGATGTCGCTATTGTCATCATGTTATTTATAGAAATTTTTCTATAGCGATTCTATCCTGTCTCCCTAAATAGGCTGATTTAAAAAAAGGTTTTATAAAGGTATGTCAAAGGCTATATTCAATCTTACATGTCAATCTTTGAAAAAGCGTCTGTTGATTGAGGTTCCGACCGTGAATGAGGAGGTGGTTCCTCCTCCTCAGGCGTCGGCGGTAACCGTGTAGGTCCCATTGTCTAATATTAAAATTGGCACTTCACTATACGATCACTATCAAGCACTAGTCCGCCGTAGATTCCTTATACACGAGTCACAAGAATTCCGTCCAGTCGCTCTTCGGCTCATAACGGTTATGTGTAGCATCACCATTTACATTCAACACATAATCGTGTATTGTTCTGTTCTGAATATTTAAATTTACACAAGACAATTATTTACGTTGAAATAATCCGAGCGGCGCGATTAACGTTCCACGTTAGATTGAAAAACAGTCGCATGGAATGTAAGGCCGAAAATAGCAAGAAGCGTCGCGCGCCGCAAGGGCAACCCTCGCGCTACGTACGCCAGCGCGGGCGTCCGCGTCGCTGCGTCGCAAGCCCGCAACCCGCCTCCTACACGCACCTTTATTTACATCCACTACGTTCACCGTCGGCACTCACGATATTTAACGAGCGGAGGGTTTTGCATGCACAAGAACCCTGGCTTCAATTGCCTATGGTGAGGTTAATATTTTCGTGCTGAAGTGCAATAGCAGTGTCGGCATTGCACGTTAATTAGAGTTTTGATTAACAGACGCATGACAGTATTAATTGTTTACGAAGGTTATACCAATTACGTTTGACTTTTTGCGAATAGGCAATTTATTTTCGTCAGTAAATATAAAACACAATGGTCAACTGTTTATCTCATCTTACGAATGATATCAAGTAGAGCGTAGAAGATAAGACCTGTAAAACATACTTATAGATACGCATAATTTATACCATAACAATATGTGATAATTTCAGCTTGCAAATACAGAATCGTGAATCAGAATACATTCCAAGACTTGATGGGTAGACATCCAAAATTATTTTCACGGCGAGCTGAGTAATTCGGCCGTCCATATTAAACAATAAACAATTAATCTCGTCAATTGGCATTTTCACGGATACACTCAAATGTCTTCGTCCTCCAAACAATATTAAACGTTGAAATACGAGCTTTGTTATGATTCTAAGAAAATATTTGAACGAAAACACAAATTCGGAAATGTAAACAAATGCGGAAGAAAATATTGGCGTTAGTCATCGGTGAAACAAAGATTGTAGTAGGGAGGAACGTAAACAGCGACAGCGTATTAACACTCAAGGTACAAGTTGGAAGCGGGCGACGTGTCGCCGCTTCATGTCGTCGCGACACGTCGCCGCTACACGTCGCTGCGGTCATGAGGTAATTTCATAGAAATACATAGAAACCGCAGCGACGCGACGTGTAGCGGCGACGTGTCGCGACGACATGAAGCGGCGACACTTCGCCCGCTTCCAACTTGTACCTTCATACCTACGTTGGTAGGTACGACGTATACCTATATCCTATTAAATACTACGACCGAATTACGCTTGGCTAGACACCGTCAAGGACTTTAAAAGTATCAAAACAAAAATAAGACAATGATAAGTTGACAAAGGAAATATCAATATATTTAAAAAATTACGTCAGCTACTTTAAAAACAACTGTTTTGTTTTAAGAATTCAGAACCGTAACATCTTTTGAATAGGTAAGCTAAAAATGGTACGAAAATATAATTGTCCAAGTATTGTTTCGCGATGGAAAGAGAAAAACCTTAGGGGTATTTATCAAACAGTGTTAGGCAGATTGATAGTAATACCTATTGATGCATAATATGATTTAAAGATCGTCAATGATAAATTTTTAATTTTTATATCACATACATTACCCACCCAACAGAGTTTTTTTTTTTTTTTGCGGGGAAATGCGTTTACGCACTGCCATGGAACCAGGGTGGGATCCGATGGGTGTGTGGGGCTCGCGGCGGAGCCGAATACCCACTAAAACCCCGCGGGTGCCATCGGCCGCCTATATTGGAGTGCCCCGGATCTGTCAGCGACAGGGCACCCCGACGACTGTTCAGTCCTTCCACCGAACCGAACTCCTTCAAGAGACGCTTCCTTTCATTTACTGGGCCGGGTAGGGGCCAGGTTCCCAGCCTGGCCCCTGGTTCCAGTTAGGGAGGCGGCATAAGTTGCGCATAGCACCTTTGTCGCACTCCCGTTTGCCTTCGGCAAGGTAGGCGGGGAGGTAGTGCCACGCTGTATGCTTGCATGCAGCCGAATTGGGCCGGCGCGACCGGGGAGGTGCCTCTCGCTTTCACGAGACCGGCGTGAAGTGACAGCTGTGCTGTCGCGTTTCGTGCGGTGTGTAAGTAGCCGGTGGCCCATGGAGGTGGGAGGAGAGGGGGGGGCAGCGCACCTGTATAGTCTCTATGCAGATGTCTATGGGCGTCGGTAGTCATCAAAATGCCTACAACTGCTCGTTTGCTCCCCTATACCATAAAAAAAAAAA
>LUGF01053467.1:67801-104934 GCA_001625245.1 Calycopis cecrops
AAACAACAAAAGACGACGAAAATTCCATACACTACGTGTCTCAGAAATTAGCAGATAAACAAAAAAAAAAACAAATGAAATTTAAAATAGAATTATTTTTAAAATCATCTTTTTTTTTTAATACATAATATTGGTATACCAATATTATGTATTAAATTATTCCGTTATTCGACCTTTTTTTTGCGTTCCCCTAAATATGTCCATGAGTAATATAATGTTTGTATAAACTTCGTAATACGTTTGATATGACATGTCAACATGTCATTGTCATTGTATTTTGTTAGCACTTATTTCCTAAAATTATCACTTTGGCGCTTTACATTCGGCGAAAGTGCCGCCTCTATGTTTCGTGCACGGTCCCTACACTAAAAAAACGAACATTTACCTTAGTAATAAGATAAATCAATTACTATCTAAAAACTAATAAAAAAAGACAGAAATTATAATGTTACTATTATTAATTTATGATCCACTTTCGGGCAAATCCTGAGTATTATATGTACCATTATTGGATTGGCTTTTTTTATAGCATAGGAGGCAAACGAACAGTTGGATCACCTGATGTAATGTGATAACCAACGCCCACAGACATCCCTAACACCAGAGGTCTATCAAATGCGTTGCCGACCTTTGAGGAAAGAATAAGTTCTTTTCTTGAAGATCCCTAGGTTGTATCGGTCCGGAAATACCGAGGGGGGCAGCTGATTCCAAATTTAAATGGTGCGCGGGATGAAATTGCGCTTATAGCGCACAAATATACTGTATTATCTATGGCGACTTCGGAGGATCTAGGTGGTGACGGTGAAATTTGGAATCTCAGCGCGAAGTCCTATAATGGAATTCAGCTGCTTTATAAACATAATAAAACCAAGCCAATCCAATAATTGATGGAGGGATGCAAGCAGCTAGTGACCGTGACCTGTGGCGTTCTTTGGGGGAGGCCTATGGACTGATGATGCTCATTGATAATGCCGCGTTTACCGTTCTTACAAGTCTCATTGTTATCTATATACTGTTATCAATTAATGAAATTGTTTATTTAATAAATTAAACACAGCTCGAGCTAGTGTGTCTCCTCATTTAAAATATGATCTAGTCGTCCTTAGACACATAAGTTACGAATGTTGACGCATCATGCACGTTTAGCCAATTGGTGCGGGTTTGAATGCGGCAATTTTTTGTAGGCATTATTGAGCTCTACAACTTTTCTATAGAAGTCAACCATACATCTCTAACCATTTACGCAGCGTTCGCGAGAATCGTTAACTTATGGTAGTGCTAGCCAATTCAAAATCTATAAAAATACTAAAAAAAGTATCTAATAACATATCTCTATCTCTTATAGTTCACTTACAACAGCCACTTTTATATTCAAATTTTTAATTAAAAATTACATTATTTTCAAAGCAGTTATCCTTAGTTCAGTATTTATACTGAACTAAAGAAAACTGCCTATCCAAATAAATATGATATTTAGCGTAGACTTTTAATGCAGATTACACTATGTCAATCAGATGAATAGTATATCTAGATATCGTGGTTAGAAGTAATTATTACGGGCGCGTGACTGGGAGCTCCCTGAGCGTGTTGGGTTGTGACGTCACACCGTCACGGGCAGCCCGCGTCGCGCGGTACAACTTGTTTTACTTATAAATCGGAAACTAATTGACGTATCTAAATAATTTTTTCACTAGTTTTTTTTACTTTTGACAGGGAATATGGAGAGATATTTATCAAAATTAGGTAACATTCTCCATTTAAAAAGAATGGAATGGATGAATAGAAATAACAAAACAGAACTGTGAGTTTTTTTTATTAATGATTATATCGCCAGAAAATATTAAGCTTTCAAAATAAATGTTCTTTCAAATACACTAACCAAATCAAAAGTTGTTAGCATGTGATTACTTCTGTGGATTTCATGCAATATACCAGGGAAAAGCTTTTGAAAAAAAAATAGTTTAATTTATTTTTAATATTTTTTTTAAAGAAAAATATTAAAAATAAATTAAACTATTTTCCTTTGAATAAGGGAACAAGCTTCTAAACTGCCACGCTAACTAGTGGCTGAAATGTGGACCAAATGCTTGAAAATTTTCGTATGTACGTATGATATGACAAATGACAACATGTGCTGTTTTGCTAGCACTTGATTTCTAAAATGATCACTAGGATGGCGAAACTGCTGCCTCTATGTTTCGTGCACGTTCCCTATAGCATGTACATTCCAGACAGTGGCCTCAGTGACCTCAGATTTATAAAGATTTTTTTAATAAAATGGTAAGGTCCTATTTGTACCAAATAACCCTACCTTACGGTATTTTATACTTGTTGTTACAAAAAAATAATTCAACTCATGGTGTTTTAAGTTCCAGAACGTTTACATAAGTGTCAAATTTGACGCCAGAACTTGAAAGCTTCCTGATGACTGATGTTCGCTCAAATAAAATTTGTGAAATTCAGTTTTTCAGACAGACTTCAGTTTAGTATTCTGAAAGAATATATTTATTTACATGTTAATGCTAATTATACCGAAGAAGAATGTTATTAAATTAGATAAGATAGGAACGCAAGCGAATGTGTACGTAAACTGATAACTATAATGGGTGATTCCATAGTAATAATAAATAATATTCATCTCAATTAGTGACGTTTATTAATTCAGAAGAGCAATATTTAGGATGGAACATTTTGGCTTATCGCACATATTATATGAGCCAGATAGATACAGTCCAGATACTTTAGATTTGGTAATTGACGAAGAAGCGAGGGAATATTGGCTGAATACGTGCGAAAAACTCGTTGATAAATATGTGAATTTTGCTCTTACTAAAACCGAAGATCCAACAGTCGAAATACGTGTTCTTAAATTTAAAACGTGTTATATCGAAGCCTTAAAAGAGCTGAGAATAAATCCACTGTAAGTTTCAAATGATGTTCTTTTTTAAGATCTTCTCAATGCAATTTTTACTAACTTCTCGCGTTTATTAAATTTAAGGGCTCAAGGGCAGCTGACCATAAGATTGCTTCTGGACATCAATGAGACATGCCTACGTTCTCAAGGATTTTTTGATTTATGGAAAGAGCAAAAAAAGTATGAAAATGATTCTGCTCTTACAGCATTGGCTTCTCGGATCTCAGAAATTGATGCCTTACCTGATGAGAGACAAAAATGGACAGAACTTTGTAAAGGAGTTATAGCTGGTAGTAATACTTATTTAATATTATCTTTTTCCTTATGAATTATATTATCCTTATGTTTAATTTTAACATATTCTCATTAACAATAAACATACATATTTGTAGGTAATATGTTTGATTGGGGAGCTCAGGCTGTAGCATCTATATTGGATTGTGGACTCTATGTAGCACTAGAAAAAATACAAAAAAGACCATGGCTTTATGATGGTTTAGAGAAATGGATTGAGAAATTAGAGGTAATATTATTTTACAATAAGTTTTTTATTACCTTTCCTGAAAACTTGTTGGTGTGTAAGAAAGAACATCAACTTTAATAAGTCTAGACTAAAAAATAACTGAAGCATACCTGCTTTCTGGCTTAACTTGCTAGGCCAAAAAAACAATATATGACTGTCAATAGTATTTTATGAATTTTAGTTGAGGTATTAATTGTTGTCATCTTTTTTTCAGAAAACAGTACATCACTGTGCTGCAATATTTGTAGACAATAGTGGTGTTGATATAGTTTTAGGGATTCTACCTTTTGTAAGAGCTTTACTTTTAAGGGGCACATCTGTTATTTTATGTGCTAATGAATGGCCAGCCCTTAATGATGTTACTTTTGTTGAATTAGAAGAAACTCTTCAACATGCATCACTGATTTGTCCAGTAATAGCTGCTGCATTAGCTGCTGGAGACTTGATTGTTAGGTCTAATGGCCAACGAGGACCTTGTCTTGATTTAAGAACTATTAGTGTAGGTAAGGTTCATCTCATAAAGCTATCTCAATGTTATTTACTTATTTAAATTAAAACAATAAATCTATTTTAATGTTTTAGGCCTCAGTACTGAAATGAAGAAGCGTGGAGTAGATTTGATTGTTTTAGAGGGCATGGGAAGAGCATTACATACAAATTTCAATGCTCGTCTTGCTGTGGATGCTCTTAAATTAGCTGTTGTCAAAAATGCTTGGCTAGCTCAACGTCTTGGTGGCCCACTTTTTTCAGTTATTTTCATTTATGAAGAGAAACCTACTGAAACATAACATTCTCTTAATGAGAGTGTAAATTAATCAGTATTTTTTATCTCTTCATCCAGAACAATTTTACAGTGTATTGTGTCAATTTATCATGGCATTGTATAGAATTATAAAATAATTATTTTACATACTTTTTCCATGTAAATATCATTGTTGTTTTGAGTTATTATTAATAAAATAATAAGCTATGTGTCTAAGTACATTTATTTGGTATATAATTAAATAAAAAAGAACCCATCTTTTTAAAAGTCTAATGAAAAAAAATTCACAATTTATAAAAACATGCTAAACCTAATGGAATTTTAAGTAGGAAATTAGTCAACAACAACCTGTAACATATTTCTTAATGTGTAACATATGTTATGAAAAGAAAGCAATGCATGTAGATATAAAAAAATGCTCCTATTTTCTAAATGCTCAAACAATCCCCACATTAAAACAGTAATGGCAGTAATAAATGCCATAGACAAAATTGTCACCAATCAAAAAAATTCATGAAGTCAATAATACACTAAAACTTCATCTTACTTAGGTATATACTACATCTATAAATTAAGATCTATTGAGCCAAGCAATGACCTTGAACAATATGTATGCAATACTAATTGCATAAGCAATTTTTTCTTTCTGTTGTCTTTGCAATTGTTCAGCCTCTATGGCCATTACTCGACGATTCAACTTTACAATCTGCCTACGCATGTGCACTATTTCTTCTGTAGTAGATAGTCCTTCTCCATTTCCCATAGGTGGAGATGGGTCTCTGAAATATAAAAATACTTATACTGTATTAATATGCATGATCATCTGTGTAGTACATTTATGTATGTTATTACTATCATTTATCTGTATACACTAATGCATTGGGCTGAAACAACTGAGTAGCTTTTGTTTCAATAATAATAAGATGACACTTAGTCTGTTACATGTAATCTGGTTAATGAGTTTCTAGGGAGCCCATTGGTAGCGATGGGGTTAAGGAAGGCTATGTACAGCATCTTTTGTGCAGATGTTTTTGGCCATCCAAAGGCTAGATTTGCCCCCTTAAGATATTGGGTATGGCTTGAATTTTATTATTGGCTACCACAATCTATATATATAAAACTCAAAGGTGACATAGCCATCTATCAACGCACAGCCCAAACCACTGGACGGATCGGGCTGAAACTATGCATGCAGGTAGATATTATGACGTAGGCTTTTTTAAAATTCATCCCCTAAGGCAGTGTTAAAATTTATATCGGTTGTTTAGAAATTAAGCGCGGGTGAAACTGCGGGGCACAGCTAGTTATAGTTAAACACAGTTGTTGAGAACATTCAGAATAAGTGACATTTTAGTTTCAGAGATTTCATTAGGAATATATTTCATAAATTATATATATTTGTGAAATATAGTAGGAACATAATAATTGATAATATACAAGGAAATTACATTGAAACAACAAATTATTACCTTAAAACAAGACGTGATTCATTCATTGAAGAGTCATTAAAACTGTCTATGCCCTGTACAGCTGACCTAGCTCCGTCCCCTTGTGAACGTATGGTTGGTCTCATATTATGTTTTGGTGGTGAATTAGGATCACCTAAGGGAAAATCATCAGCCGAAGGAAAGTAATGCTGATCAAGTGTAATGATACGAGGCGGAGTGCTCACACGAATAATGCCAGGATCAGTGGGTAAAACTGCATTATCTAGCTGAATTTCCCGTGGTGTAGCTTTAGCCCCTGTAAATGGAGAATGTAAACAAAAATTTACTGATTATAAGTTTTAAAATATACTTTGATCATTAATTAATAAACTTGTAAAATTATGATACATATGCATAATGTATGTTATGATAATTTATTAATTCCTAGGTTAGTTATTTAAATAATAATATACATTGTTCTATTTTCATAACAATTCTCGAAATTAAGCTACAAGTATATTTCAGATAATGTGAATACTAAAAGGGGGTAGCTGAATATTCTAAATAAATGATAAAACCTACCTATATGTTGATCTTGTCCAACAACAAGTATTCTTTCTGGGACTTTCATATCAAACTTTTCATTTGCATAATCCCATCCAGTAACCATACCATTAGGAGTGTTTTCATCATCAAAGTCATCAGTTGCCTATAAATGTAATTCTTAGTGTAGGAAGTTCATCATTGATGAAACAATATAAAAATATGTTTTTTTTATACATTAATGTGTGCTTTCTAATAATTTGTTCTTATAAATAGCATATTTTTTTACCTTGATTCTTTGTGGCACAGTCATGTTGTGGCTTATTAGTCGCGTATAAGATTCTTCAGGTGGGTATTGCATGATGGCGTTTGTTATTTATCGTTCGCTTTAGTTTAATATTTTCTTCTCGTTTATAATAGTTATAAACCCTTAACGTTTCTACAGAAAGTAGACTTTTATAGGACACATACACAATATAATCCTGACGATATAATCTGAAAGAAAGAGTTATTTTGCTGTCAAAAGAAGTCGATATAGAGAATGTTCTACTTTTATTAGTAACTAATAATTACATAGTAGTTTTGAAATACAATGAACGAGAAGAAAGAAATGAAGAATATAAGAATGAGAGTTTAAATGAAATAAATTCTAATAATAATCCCTACACAGTTATTTTATTTCAATTCAAGTTGAAAGAATTACAGAAATTCACCTGTCAATGAAAACGTCATTGATAAATGACAATGGAGTATTGACATTGACGATTGACTTATCATTCTTCTTCTTTTTGTTTCATAACAGCAATTGGATGTGGAGTAATCGCATTTTTCCACGAATAATCCTATTCGAAAATTAAAAAATTAATTAATCTAAGTAATCTTAACCGTTTTAAAACGAGAGCCAACATTTTTAAAAAGTAAGCAAGCTGAAGAGGTACAAGTTATTGGCAGTCAATGGGTTCTAATAGTTTGTGACCGTGACCATTGTCTTCTGGATAAGAACCGATGACACCAAAACAAATTCGGCAATTTAGCTTCAGCAGGTCTTTCGATGTCATGTCATAATAATTGGCTTAGATAAAGAAAAGTACTATGACCGTAGACAGAGAATACAATAGACGAAGTGATAGCGAGGCCACATGAGATAGCAGTACTGAGTACTGACATTGTTGACAGTGTTTAAAATTGGAATTATAGCAAATATTTAAAATAATAAAAATAAATTTAGACAAATTTATTGTAATTTCTTTTTCATTTTAATCGGATGTTTGGTAACCCTTCGTGTACGGATATCATTGGTGGGCTCAACAAATAAATTTTGACAACTGATTTTGCCAACTGTCAGCACACTTGTTTCTGAATTCAATAGTCACTTCGTATTATTGAAATAAATCTAATATTAAATTTAGGAAGAATATGACTGTAAACATAATTTAAATACCCTAACCAATAAAAGAAACTACTCAGATGTATCAGAACAGCAAGCACTTTATTTTTGAAACATGAAAATCACCGGTGTTTGGACTATAATATTTCTATTCAACCACGTTTATTTATCATTCGCCACTAATAATGATCCTCAAAAACGCGAAGAACGTAAATCTAAAGGTGTGACTACCTTTGTAAGTGCCAAATGGGAAACAACTCCAATTGTACTTGAGTTAGCAGAATACTTGGCTGGAGAGAGTACAGATTTGTTTTGGTCCTTTTTTGATGGGATTAACTCTCTAAAAAGCGGTTTGGATACTTTAGGTAAATCATTTTTACATTCTAGTTATATACTTTCTTTTACATAATAAAATAATATACTGGATGTATTAACCATCTACATCACAATTACAAGTATGTTACTATTCAAATTGTTTTCCATTTCTTTATTATGAATTACCATTGCATTGTATAAACCAGGGGTGGCTAACCTTAACATGACGTTTCTGTACATATATGTATGTCATTGGTTCATCCCACAGTTTAGTTGGTATAAAAATATCAGAAGTTTCTTTATGGGTAGTATTTAAATGAGCTACTAAATTCAAGTAGTTAGTAAGAGGTAGTGCCACACTGCATGCTTGCATGCAGTCGAATTGGGCCGGCACGACCGGGGAGGTACCTCTCGCTTACACGAGACCGGCGTAAAGTGACAGCTGTGCTGTCGCGTTTCGTGCGGTGTGTAAGTAGCCGGTGGCCCATGGAGGTGGGAGGAGAAAGGAGGGCAGCTCATCTGTTTAGCCTCTATGTGGATGTTTGTGGGCGTCAGTAGTCATGAAAATGGCTCCGACTGCTCGTTTGCCCTCCTATACCATAAAAAAAAAAAAAAAGTTTTAAGTGTCAAAAATATTGAATTTAGCATATAGAATTACTAAGTGAGCGACTGACGCACACAAGTCATTTCTCCTGTCCGAATCTGGCAGTATGGGTTGTTTGAAAGTATAAATAGAGTACTCAATTAGAATATCAGTAATCAATAAATAGTTATAAAGCAGCTCACAAAACATTGCTTAAAGTGAACTTTGTTGTCGCTCACTTAGTAATTTAGTCTGTCACTTAGTAATTTTGTCGTTATTATTTATTATCATATTTTTAGTATCTGATATGGATTAATCTCAACACTTTTGTAAGCTCTTTCTTTATTTTATTATTTACCAGTATTCATCGTTAGTTTAGTTTATTTTTTGCTTACTTATTTTCATACCACTCAAGTTATTAAAACAGTATCTCATCATCGTCGCTAAGTTATTTTTTATTCGTTCGTTTTTTTACTTTCCTTTCTTTATCATCATCTCAACTACCAATAATTTCATTATTTTATTCCTCCAACAACATGAAAATGAATGAGAGAGCACTGAGTTGGTAGAACAGCCATATTTCATATTTTATATTTATGAAGACTTAATATTTTCCTGTTCTTATGGGACCAGTTTAGGCTTCTGTTCAGAGATATACATACATCCTAATGTGATCTTGTAGCATAATTTGCTTTCAGGGGATTAGAATGCGTAGACAAATTCAAAGATTAACAATTTAAAATATATTCCATAGACAAAGGGCTACAAGTTACTGGTACTGTACACATAAGATAGCCTGTAACCCCCCACAGGGTTATATGGTGATTAATTATTTAAATGTTCATATGCTCACACTATGCATACAGTTTTTTGAATTCGTGATATACTAGTGATGCGACTCGTAGGAATTTGCAACTCAAGTCACTCGAGTAAAATTGTTCCCTCACTCAAGTCAAAAAAGTCACTCAAGTGAAAATGCCACTCAATAAAAAGTCACTAGAGTAGAAATGTCACTCGAGTAAAAAAGTCACTCAAGTAAAAATGTCACTCAAGTAAAAATGTCACTTGAGTGATGAGTTCACTCGGTGACTCGAGTACACTTGGTAACTCGAGTGCAAGTTCACTCGAGTAGTATTTTTTTTTCACTTGAGTAAGAGTTTGACAAACTGACTCAAGTGAATCGAGTAAAAACATGACTTGAGTCGCATCACTATGATATACCTACCCCCACCAGTATCATAAGTTCACAAGTACATATACGAGGGTTATATGTACTTGTGAAGTTAACAAAAATGTAACCAATTTTTTTTAATTTTGCTAAGAAAAGAAAAAGAAAATAACATTGTATAACTTTGAATATCTCCGTTGAAGGGTATTACTTGTGTGTGATAACTCGGGACCTGGGTTGAATGCAACTCCCTGCTCGTATCCTGTGTGCGGGGGTACCAAGTTATTCCAACCAGGTCCCAACTTATCGCACGCGAGTAATAAGAATAAAAAAAATTATTGGGTACCACTGCATAATATGATATATTTTTTTTTACAGAAACTGATAAACAAATTTATGATGCTTGTATTGGAGTGGCAAGTACTTTACTGGCCCCTGCACAGCTTCGAATGGCCAAACTGGCTTTGTCTATGCACTTGACTTCACCTACTGTGCATATGTTTGATCAAATCGCAACACAAAATGGTGCAAAAGATGTGGGCTGCCAAACATTTGTGTCAATAGCATCAAGAAAAGTTTGTGATGATAATGTTCTGAGAGATATTCTAAAGTCCTATGATGAATATGTTCCAGTAAGTTGATACATGACTTGATATATTATGTTGATTAATAATGACAAGGATAGAAACCATTCAATACTTGTTTTTAAGGGAAAAAGTACAACATAGAATTTTGAGTTAACAAATAGGACGGATAGGGAATAGTAAGATTCCTTTGATACGTAACAATAGTCTTAACATCCTTAGAATGATGTGATTACTATCTGTATTTCCAAAGGCCACACAAGAGATAAGGATAGCTATCACTAGAGACCCGATTTTATGCAACATAAAAGCTCAAAATTGCATGCAAATATTCATACAAAATGCCTCAAACATGCATGAAAACTGGCAGAATATGTAACATACAGCAACAGGGATATTCCTTTTTCATGCATAACTAATCGTTTTCAGAGCCGAAAACCTAAATATTAATGTGTTAATAATTTAAAATAAGACATATTATATTTAACTATCAAATAATATTGTCATTCATAAGAGAAAATAAAAAAAAATATTTCTTAAGATTAAAAATATTTCTCTAAAATAACACATGATTATAATGATGGCATTTTGCCATCTGTAAAGTAGTTGATTCCAATTTCCATGGTCATAAAATTTTATTATTATTTTATTTTATATATTATACAATAAATTTTCTGTGTTTTTGGCTCACTGGCTGGTTTTTTGGCACTTACAACACATATTTTCTATATACAATATACAAAGTTTGATACAAGCGAGAGGCATTAAATTAAATCGCATATTTATGTATCATTTCCAGGCCACGCCACAAAAAATCAGATCAATCGGAGCAATAGTTTAGCCACAAGAATTTTTTTAAGTTTTTTCTCATTTCGTACACGCTGTATCGCAGCTGATCGCCGACTATGGCCGGCCGGGGTCATTCATTCGTCCCGTGCTCGCTGTAGCCGCCCGGTACAAAGAGTGATAACAAGTTTTCGCTACTTGTTTGAAAAAAGTATTTTCATATACTTGTCGTAAATTTTTTTTAATAGTTTCTGATTAACTGTAGGCACTTGTAGTATATGTGGTTTCATTTAAGGCCTCTCGCTCTTATCAACCCTGTATACAACAATTTTCTTTCTAGCTAAAATAGCATTATTATATGTTATATGCTGTTTTAGCTAGAAGCCTTTTTCATAGCAAAGATAATAATTATGCATTATAACTAGTTTTTAGTGAAAATATGCAAGTAGCATTGAAAAGGGTTCAAATATGCAAATGCATATAATCTGGTCTCTAGCTATCACTTTCACACAGTTTTATTATGCTTGCAATAGACTTCCCCAATTTTGCCAATCAGACTTGACTGTTACTATCTCTTAGCATTTTTTATTGTTAATCTTCTTTTTTAAAGTAAAATGATGTTTCAGGAGGAACATAGATTGGACACTTATCTTCTAGATCATTCTTATCCAAGCAGTGATAATCAAAGTTTAACAGCAATATTGTATGGAGAGTTGGGCATGTCAGATTTCTCAGCAAAACATAAAATACTATCTGGGTTTGCTGACAAGGGTGCAATCAACTATGTTGTGAGATGGAATGTGAAGGTGAGATTTGTTCTTATTTTCTTAATCCACATATATTTGTCATTGGGCTTAAAATAAATATCTTTAGATATCAAAATTGACAAATAAATATATTTAAGTACTGTTTATTTTTACATTGACTTGTGTTCTAATGGTAAACATGTTTGATCACATACATAAGGTCCTGGGAAAATCAAATCTCCTGTTGGACCTAACAATAAAAGTTATTGGGATTTTACAATTTCGAATAAAGGACGGAAGCAAAGGAAATAACTGGTTTTACACCCCTTGTCATAGAGAACATGTTAAGCTATTGGTTCTCCACCAGAATTTCTCAGGTTGTGTCAGATTATCGTCCTATTGGAATGGGAGAATGAGGGCACAAAAAGCGCACTAGTGTCTGCGCAAACACGTATGCACTATAATATCTCATGCTTGCTTATTTGTCTATATGGCAATGAGATGGATGCCTTAGCCTGAATTTAATTTGGAGCAATACCTCCTGATCCTTACAGTAGATCTTACGTAAAGTGAATAAGGGCGACAGCAAACACACAATACTATCATCGACAATCCGCGATTTAGACCCTTTTTAGAAGCTGAATGTAGCGACCAGACGCTCCCCAGCGTGCACTTAAAAAATTTTCAGCAGTCGCTCAGACTAATCGCCGATCACAGATGCTAAAAGTATTGCGTGTGCTGTCTCCGTAACAAACAAAGATACAAACTTTCACATTTATTATATTAGTAGGCAGTAGAATTTGTATATTTAAATAAACAATAAATAAATGTATATAGCTATTAACAATAAAAATAATTATTCTAACATTAGTTATAAGGATAATGTTTAACATAAATCAAATTATTTTTGTATCTAGACTCGAGGTAAACCAAAGTTACGCTTATCAGGATATGGCGTGGAATTGCAATTGAAAAGCACAGAATATAAAAGTCAAGATGACTCAACTCCTAAGGAGGCCGAAGGTGGCGAGGCAACAGAGCCTTCTGTGGAAGAAGACGAAAATGACCCTCAGAATCAAATTGATGGATTTAACTTTGGAAGGTTAAAGTTAGTATATTTCTGTTTTGATACGTTATTTCATGAAGTGACAAGTAAGAAATTGCAGCCACTTAGTGTCTACCGACTCTGTGTAATGTCCGTGTAGATAATAGTTACACAGTTGTGTTGTGCTCCTTCATTCCATCTTCCGTTTGGTCTACTTACACATTATCTTGTGAGCGAGAAATGTCTCTCCGGTTGTGATGGGCAGATTCATGTCAAGGGCACTAATTGTTAGGCATATGAACAGTTGGAGTCCATTTTCTACTCTTACATGTTATGCAAATGTGTTACTCCCGTTCATATTCTAATCCCTTCAATAGCAGACTAATAAGTAATATACATGCATTTGCATTTGGATTGTTAACAATCCCTTTTCTTGCTTACAATGGTAAATATCTATCTTAATTAACGTGCAAATTGCCAATTCTAAGCTACACTGTTTGTGAGTATATCTAGGCTAGCCATAAGTTCTGTTACAAAGGAAAAATTTAATTGCAAATAACATTTATTACTTTTACAGTATGTTAGTTTAATACACAAATATAAAACATTTCAAAATAAAAAAGCTTATTCGAAGTGGTCTCCATTGGCTGCTGTCCTTTAAACGTTGATGCCAGTTATCAATGGGCTATTTTCCAAGTTTTCAAAAACCACTCCAGAATGCTTATCAGTGATCAATGAACTTATACGTTTTTTTTATTTTTTATTCTGATAAGTATTTACTTTCAAATTTGAAACTAAAAATTAAAAATTTTAAAAAGCCGCGAATACGCTTCTTTAAGCAAATGGCGTCCTGTGACGTAGATATTCTGTATCCTAAATGTCAAGTAGTGAATGACATATGTATGTGACTTATTTCATATGTAGCATTTGTTTATTTTGTAATCTCTTTGTAATAACAAACATTTGTACCAAGTATCAACATTTAACAGTGACCATAATATTAAAATTATGACCTACAACTCTTTGACAAATGACAATTGACAACTTAGTTACCACGCATATTACGGTACCCGGGGCTACCATAGAGCTCACGCAATACTGACGTCATAATCAATTTCAAGTCGTTTCGTATCACGTGACTCATGAATAAAAATACGTATTTTTTAAAATAGATTTTAAAATAAAATATTGATTATTTACTAATTATTTCACTACATAATGACTTCATAAATCATATTAATTAAAGATTACATTCAATAAGCTTATATTTTTAATACTGGAAAATAGCCCATAGAAGCACACACTCTTTCCATGGCGAAATTATTCACTGCCAATCATATATATATAGATTGCTTTAGGGATTTAAAATTATCATGGCGTTGAGAGCAAACTGTGCTCTCTAAAACTGACCATAAATCATAATCCAGCGGATTAAGATCGGGACTAGACGACTGCCAGTCTTCAGCTCTGATGAAGTCTGAGACGTTTGCTTCCAACCAAGACTGCGTGGACCGAGCTTTATGACCTGGCGACGAGTCTTGCTAGAAGGACCATACATGGTTATTAAACATGGTGTTATCATAGGGCTTAACTACCTTCTCAAGAATGGTATCTTGATACACCTGAGCCGATGTTTTGATACCTTTTTCACAAAAATATGGCTCAGTCACTCCTTCATAGCTAACACCCCACCAAACTATCACTGAAGTCAGATAATGGCTACGTTGCACTCTGTCGACTAATTGGGAAGTTTGCTTAGAGCTTTGAGCATAAATATGGTCATTTTGTTTGTAAATATGTTGCTCAATTGTAAAAATTTTTCATCCGTTCTGATGTTAACGGACGGCGATATTCACCCAATTGACTTCGCAATTTATATTTGCAGACTTATTGTACTACTAACTATTCTGTTTATTGTTCATTTAGTAAAATATTTTGTATCAACAATAATATCATGATGGATAAATCCATCCATGATAGTATTGTTTTACTTTTATTTTAGTTGATAATTTTGATTACGATGGTTCTGTTTCACATTTTCAATGACCATATGTGGGTGTCATGGAACATCGGAATGGAGTATATTTACATGATATTCCCAACTTACAAGCCGACTGATAATCCATTTCATCGATGTTGCATTGTTGTTTGTTTATTAGTTGCAGTTATTTGTTTACAAACTTCACATTTAAAATGTATTTTGTATGATGTGTTATTGTGTACTGTATAATGTTTTGTGTATTGTGACTTGTATAAATACGCACTATGCGATTATCTTGTTCTATTTCAATTGTCTGTTTGTGTACTATAAAAGATGTATATAATGGCCACAAATGGTCAGATAGATGTCCATTGTGGCTGATTTTCAGTGACACCCATTTAAATAGACCCGATGTTACATATTTTCATATTCCATTTTTGTACATCTTTGGAACGCCGAAACTGACTTACTTTGCTTTCATTTTCTACGTTTAGTTTACTGTAAAATTACTAAATACATATACAATAGGTTTTTATAATATAGAGAGGACTATGCTAAACTATGCTATTGGAGACTCTTGACTACTACCGACGCCCATAGAAATATAACCTCTATGTTATACAGATGCGTTGTTCTCCTTCCTCCCCCACCTTCATGGGCTACTTGCTCACCACACACGCGCGAACATCACAGCTGTCACTTTACGCCTGTGTCGTGTAAACGAGAGGTCTCTTCCCGGCCGTGTCGGCCCTATTCGGTTGCATAGGTAAATGCAGCGTGGCACTACCTTTACTAGGATTAACCTGTCCGTTCCGCAGAAACCTGTTCCCCGCACTGCGCACGCCCCTGGAGCGCTTCAGGCGCCACCTGTCGGAGATGAGCGAAGAGCTGGAGCCGCTGAAGGTATGGCAGATGCAGGCGCTGAGCATGCAGGCGGCGGCGGCGGTCGTCGACGCTCACGGCTCCGGCGGGGATGAGGCGCTCAAAGTGCTCACGTCCATCGCGCAGAACTTCCCCATGCAGGTACTTGCAATGGAGTTTACTCTTTAAGAACAATACTATGAATAGGAAGGAAAAGATGTAAATAGAAATAGGAAATTCTTTTAATTTTTTATACAGGGCTATTTTTTGGTCACTGGCCAAATTTTAAAATAAGGAAGTAAACATCATTCCAAGGGTGTGATTTTAATTTTATAGTCTAATTGTAATATTTTGTTAAATAAAAATCGATTTGAAATGGTCCTTAAAAATACAGCTATCGTAGTTCATACGCGAAATGTATCGACTCGCAAGTCATATGCCACGCGGTGACCAAGAAATATGTTTATAACATGGGACAAAGTAATTTTAACCAATTATTTTTTTATTCTTTTTTATTTAATAAATCGAATGTATAATTCTGAACCAAACCTAAAAAATTGGCCGGTGACCTAAAAAGAACCCTGTATAATTAATGTCATGTTAATATTTTTATTTAAGTTATTTAATTAAATGTAAAATTCTTAAAAACATACATATTACGACCGTAGGTAGGCTCAAGACGCAGTGCCATGTTGCATGCAGTTGTATTGGCCGGCACGACCGGGGATCTTATGGCCACGTCACCAACGTAGCCAATCGGTCGTCAAAAATGACGCCAATATTGATTTCAATTATTTAATTACCGAGTAATATTTCCTTTCACAGACCAAATCTCTGATCCACGTGAACGTACCGAAAGCTATGCGCGATGAAGTGCTATACAACCAGGACATCTGGGCGTCGTCGTTATCGCTGCGGCCGTCCGAGCCCGTGCTGCTGGTGTCCGGCGCGCAGTACGACGCCGAGGAGGTGGACGCGATGGCGCTGCTGGCGGCGCTGCGGGAGGATATCGGACCCATGAACACGCTGCATGCGCTTGGTGTGTGTTTTAATCATTTTACTCTTAATCAAGGAGGCAACTTGGTTAGGCTATTTGCACTTATTTTGCCTGTGTGTGGGCCTCTTGGTTACGCTATTGAGTTTATCTTGCGTGTGGGTGGGCCTCTTCACACTTGATAACTTGGTTACTCGGTTACGCTGTTTGAGACCATTTTGCGTGCGGGTGGGTCTCTTCACACTTGGCAACTTGGTTACGCTATTTGCGCCTGTTTTGCGAGTGGTTTGGCCTCTTCACATTTGGTAATTTGGCTACGTTAATCGCGCCTCTTTTGTGTGTGGGTGGGCCTCTTCAGACTTGGCAACATGGTTACTTGGTTAAGCTATTTAGTCCATTTTGCGTGTAGGTGGGCCTCTTCACACTTGGCAACTTGGTTACGCTATTTGCGCCTATTTTGCGTGTGGGTTGTCTTCACACTGCATAGCCAATTTAGCTCCATCTCATTCAGGAAGGCCAACAGTTTCTTTATATGGACATACGCCTTCTGGAGCGTTTCCGAGTTACTAGATAGGAGGCTCGTGCTGCCACTCTTGTGCACTCCAGTAGCGCATGAGCTGTAGTTTCCTCTTTCTCTAGGCACGCTCTGCAGAGACCTGTTCGTAGCACATAAAGTGAAAAGATGCTTGCTGTAGTAACCATGTCCAGTTAAGGCAAGTTAGGGTTCGTAAGAAGTAGTGCCACGCTGCATGCGTGCATGTAGTTGAATTAAGCCGGCACGACCGGGGAGATACGCCTACACGATACCGCCGCGGCCGTATAGTGACGTCTGTGTTGTTTCCTGTGGCGTGTAAGTACCCGATGGGGGAGAAGCAAGGATTAGCCTCTATGCAGATGTCTATCGAATGGATGTCGGTAGTTATGAAAATGGACAGCTCGTTTGCCCTCTTATATTACCTGTTAAAAAAGAGAGATGAATTATATGACTGTAAAACAAGGTCTGTAGACTACCAAATAATATTTATATAGGTCTCCTATTTTTTTCCATACAAATAATAAACAAATATTAATTTAATGGTTAGATTGAAAATTATAAACGCCATTTTTATGTGCCACTAACGTCTCATAATCACCGGGATAAAACTTGCGCTGTTAATAGATGTTGATAATATCAAATGAGGGATTGTTTTATAATAACCTAGCTGCGCCCCGCCGTTTCACCCGTATAAGTTTCGATCCCGTGGAAATGTCGAGATGATATGTAAAATTTTAATTAAATCCATGTAGTACTACTACATGGATTTAATTAAAATTTTTGAGTTTAGCCCGGACATACAGCATATAGACAAACAGACAAAAATTCTAAAAACTATATTTTTGGTAGATCACGCCCCAAGTACTCTTTTAAAAAAATATTCAATGTACAGTCAAAAGACTTTCCTGCGATTGTATTATATGTATAGATGCTATTAATAATTGATTAATGTATTGTTTGTTTAAAGTCGTAGAACAAAGTTGTCGTTGTCTATGTTGTTAGGTATATATTTCTAATGTTGTAATCTTCAGCTGGTGTTTTAAGAATAACTCTATACTCACATGTCTAGTCAAGTATTGTTTTATTAATTTATACGATATATAGCTGCCACGCTGCATGCATGCTGCTGAATAGGGCCGGCACAACCGGGGAGATACATCTCGGTAACGGCGTAAAGTGACAGCTGCTGTGTTCTCGCATTTCGTGCGCATCAACGCATTTGTATACCCTTACGCGAATGTCTACGGGCGTTGGTAGTCGTGAAAATGGGCCCGACTGTGCGTTTGCGCCTATTTATATTATCCCCCTATCATTATTATATTATTATTATATTATATCAAGCCCATTATGTGTCCCATTGTAGGGCAAAGGCTTTCTCCCATTTGTTCCATTTTTCTCTGTTCAGAGCTTCATCATGCCAATCAGGCACGTATGCGTCGAGTTCATCTCGCCATCTCATTTTTGGTCTGCCGCGTCGCCTTTTTTTAACTGGGTTAAATTAATATTATAATATAAAAAAATATAAAAAATATGGATGTGTGTCATGTTGATGCTGGTACCTGGCGATGAAGTTCCATGTTCCGCCCGAGTTGGTGTCGTCGCTATTAAGGAGTATGCCTCATACTATTTTTTTTTATACAGGGCTGTCGAAGAAGTTGATCCAAACCCTGATGTCGCTGGAAGTGGGCGAGTCGTACACGTGGGAGGAGTACGGCATGGACATCCGCGACACGGCCATCACGTGGCTGAACGACCTGGAGAGCGACGAGCGCTACCGCCGCTGGCCCTCCTCGCTCATGGAGCTGCTGCGCCCCACCTACCCCGGCATGCTGAGGAACCTGAGGAGGAACATTTATAACTACGTGAGTGAAATTGTTTGAGGAGAACTTCTTGGAGTTAGGGTTGGGAAAAATATTGAACATTTATAATTACGTATATCTGAGTGAAAACTTCTTGGTGTTAGAGCTGAAAACACCAAGAAGTTTTCTTGACTTTTTCAGCTATAAAAGTTCAGAAAATTATTGAACATTTATTTTTACATATGACCGTTTGAGTGAATACTTTGGTGGTGTTGTGCGGCTGGGAAAAATACTTGTTCGCTGCAACATGCTACATAGCACAGGACCGTCGATATATGCTAACTAGTAACATTTAGGGGGCGCTCCAAGTGTGTGCTGCTAAATAAAGGTCATTGTTACTTGAGAGATATAAGTTTTTTTTTTTTTTTTTTTTATGGTAAAGGGGGGCAAACGAGCAGTCGGGGCCATTTTCATGACTACCGACGCCCACAGACAACCGCATAGAGACTATACAAATGCACTGCCCTCCTTTCTCCTCCCACCTCCATGGGCCACCGGCTACTTACACACCGCACGAAACGCGACAGCACAGCGTGCAGCGGTCACTTTACGCCGGTCTTGTGTAAGCGAGAGGTACCTCCCCGGTCGTGCCGGCCCAATTCGGCTGCATGCAAGCATGCAGTGTGGCACTACCTCTTACTAATAAGTTTAGTAAGTTTTAGTCCCTATGACGGCTGTTGTTTTGTTCCCATGTAGACGATGTTTAGTAGAAGAAAAAAGATATTAATGTTGTGAACGGCTCGTGTAGGTACCTACTAGTCCCCCTCCAAAGATGATGCTACCTTGACGTGGTGGGGTCTTGCGTGCCTCTGTGATCCCCAAGGCTATGCCGGACAGGGCTACCCATACCGGACAGGCTTGGGGTGAGAGGCCAGACTAAGAGCAGCACCGCTGGAAAGTCCTTCACCCGTCCCTCTGAATCAGCAAATGGAGGCGTGGATTAGTGACTATTCAAAGGAGCTGGGCTGTCCCCAAGGAGAGGTCTGGGCTTTTTACCGAGGCCAGCCTGTCGCTGGAGTGACCTTGTTGCTTGTAGGTATTCCGGCCCCTCCAATTATAGCGGCTGAAGCCACCCGCAGGGCGCTACCAACAAAAAAATGTACCTACTATTAAGAAAGTAGGCGAGTCGTTCACACAGAGTGTGGGATATACGGCCGTCAGACCCCGCCTGTGCTCAAGAACTATTCAAATAAGAAATATTTAAAATCATGTTTGTATGCAGCAAGAGCTCGTATGTGCTGCACTGCAACGGCACAACCGGGCAGGTACGTCTCGCACGCGTGATACCTAAAGTGATGGCTACACTGCCGCGTTTGGTGAGGTTTGTGAGGAGCCGGTAGTCCATTAGGACCCGTCCGGTCCACCGGAATATACGGTGACGGAGAACAACGCATCTGCATATTATACGCTATACTGATACTCGTGTCAAGCATGTCTGTCTACGGAAATTTCACATCATAGCTAGAGTAATATCGTGAAGTGTCTCTAATATTCTCTTGTTCACCAGGTGATCGTAGTGGACCCCACGTCTACGTCGTCTCTGCCCCCGCTGAAGCTGGCGGAGACTCTGCTGAACCACGCGACGCCCGTGCGCGTGGGGCTGGTGCTGACGCCAGCCCCCGCGGAGCCCGGGGCGCAGGCGCACCTCGCAGCCGCCGTACGCAGCGCCTTCAACTACGTGGCGCAGGATAGGAATTCGAATAAGATTGCGTTCAATTTCTTAACGCAGGTAAGATGCTATATCAGCATCATCATCATCATCATCATCATCATGATGTTCATGCTATATTTAGCTAATGCTATATGTTCGTGTACATTTGACAGCATCAATAAAATGAACTAAATGCATTCAGATTTTCTTAGCATAAAATTACCTCAATGACCTTACCGGCAAACCAGAAATAAATAGGATACAATGAATTTATCAGAAACACATGAAGGACATATTACACTATATACGTATCCGTTCCACTATGGAAATGATTTGGACCCGAAATAGAACAGAGATTTTCTTTTACGAAATTAAACACATAATTAAAAATGAGTTCCCCTATATGTATATACGTTTTTACTATATGTATATAAGTGAAAAACTTCCCATAATCAATGAACGGAAATTCTTTGATAAATTGCATTTTTATAAAGTTAAAAACACTAACGGTGATAAGTCACCGATGACAACAGACGCAAGGCAGATTGAATAAAGATCTAGTCTTCAAGATTATTTTTATTGTTTCGTATCGAAAGAACAGTGACAAAATCTTATCCCATCACATCTAGCTACTTCCAATAACTTATATACCAAACAAAAACAGTAAATTACCAGCGTTTTTTTAAAGTATTAAGCGGACAAGGGATGTCGGGAATAAAAAAACGTTTTAAATAGATAGTTGATTGACTATTTTGATCATTTTTCATAGCGAATGTTGCCAGAACTTAACATATCTTGCATCCCGCTCTTAAATAGTATTTTTTATATGTGCATAGTTATATTAAATAGAGAAAAATAGTAAACGTGTGATCATTTTTTGTATCTGATAATAGATTTATTATTTTTCTGAATTAAATATTACTGTAATTGTGAAATGATATGGGGATTTTGAATTTTACTTGCTATTATTTGCCCTAAAAAGCTAGTACCCAATTCTGAAAAAATGTTGTTTGCTTTTTAACGGCTCTGTACATTGTTTATTTAAAAACTTAGTTGTGTACGCATTATTATTTTACGTTTTCTTTGATTTTTACTGTAAGTGGCTTTTGTATTGGACCCCAATTATTACGCCATTAGTAATTAATTCACATTTTAAGTGACATATGTCAGATGTAGGTACATAACACCGTATGTCAACTTGAGACTTTTAAATCAATTTTTTTTCTCTCTGACTTTTGTAATAAAAAGTCTTGCACGGATTTGTTCAGAAAGTAATGCAGAATCAAACGGTATTTTTTTCATTGAAAGTAGTGATAATTTGTAATGGGATAATGTAATGTATGAAATTTTGTCATTGCTCTTTCTGAACCGTTTGATTAATCGCATTCTTGATTGTTCTTGCAGCTTCTCAACTCCGTCCCAGAGGAGGGCTTGTCCCTGGAGCACGTGAGGAAACATGTGAAGAAGTACACCAGCACCGGGACCAACGTCGACGAGATCATCGCCGAGGACTCGGAGTACAACTTCGGCAACCAGCTGGCCGAGGAGTTCGTCACCAAGCTGGGCACCAACGAGTATCCACAAGTACGTCAATATGTAGCTGATTATGTGTTGTATTTTTTCCATAATTTAGGCTAGCAGTTAGAGGCTTTTGGTAACTACCGACGCCCATAAATATCCATATATAGGTTGCCTTCCTTCCTCCTTCTCCCTCCTTGGGCCACCGGAAAGCCAACCGCACGAAAAGCTAAAACACCTACCGGAGAATATTGTAACTTCATTCACCGGGTGTAAAGTATAATTTATGTTCTCAATTCTTCTTCTGACCACTCTACGTAACGTTATTAAAACGATAATATTTATTTTATTTACTTTATATTTATAATATAATATAACTAGCTTATTAATAAATAAAAATAAAAGTAAAATATGGTTATCCATTGAATAAATAATAAAATTTTTATACAATTTACACTATTTATTTAGATAAATAATTGCAATAACACGTTACATTAAAGTAACTGGTAACTCTAGATAAATATTTATCGTGCCTAATGAGGACTAATGATTACAACCGGTTGTTGTAGTGTTAATGGCTCGACACCTACTTTGTGCATGCGATAGCAGCAATGTGGTTATCTTCATTGCCTCTACCCTATTATATCATGTAAATATTCAGCACCGCCGCGAAAATGTAAATGTTAATTTACTATCTAGCGTACCCTGCGGCTCCGCCCGCGTGGAATTCGGTTTGTGTATTTGTCCGTTGTGAATTTTTTATACCTTATGAACTGGCCGCCAATTTTCTGGACAGATTGGTAAAATTTGCATCAAAATCCGCTCGGCTGTTTTAGCGCTCATAAACAGATTAACAATTTAAACAATTCTTGAAATGTGTTCTGTTGATAATTTTAAGTATCCCCAAACATTTTTTTTCAAATTTCTTCTTTGTACAGATTTACGCATCTTTATTACTTTAGCTTTATTATTTGTGTAGATTATACTTAATCATAGTCCGAGATTAATTGTAACTATATTTATAGCTAGACTGTTGCATTGTCGTCCTTCCTCCTCCCACCTCCATGGACTACTTACACCGCACGAAACGCGACAGCACAGCTGTTACTTTACGCTGAAAATGGGATCTTTAAGATCTGTTCGTGTAAGCGAGAGATGCCACTCAGGTCGTGCGGGCCCGTTTGGCTACATGCTGCATACAGCGTGGCACTATTTACTAATACTACTAGACTAAGACCTTGTTCAAATGAAGCGATTTAGGTACGTTTTAATTTTTAAAGTGCCCAGACACTGCGTTTTAAGCGCGTCAATAAATTTGAAAAGTTTGGTATCGAAGCCATCTCCATACGAAATACGCAGCAGCATCTGGATGGGACATATTAGCTCTTATATCTCGTTAATGCGAGCGTCTGCGCACGAGTGGACTCGAGCGTAAATCATTGAACCTGAACAGGCACTAAATACAAGTGTGTTTGTCAAGGTGTTGGTGAACGGCGTGCCGCTCCGCGAGGAGGGCGGGGCGTGGACGGCGGAGTCGCTGGAGGAGGCGCTGGTGGCGGCGCTCGCGCGGCTCACGGGCCGCCTGCAGCGCGCCGTGTTCCGCGGCGAGCTGCTCGACGCGGACGACGTGCTCGCGTACATCATGACGCAGCCGCACATCATGTCCAGGTGACACAGTGTCGTCATACAATGGACTCCCCTCAGTTCATCATTATCAACAGCCAGAGCAAGCCAGCTAAGGCAGAATCAATCAAACATCAAGGCTATTTATTGTTCTTGTTACATATTTGACAAGTTTATATGTCATATTCGTTGTAAGCGTGTTAACTTGCAAAAATCAGATTGTAACTGTCCTTGATGCTTTTCACCTATCGTACAACCAAAGAAAGTACAGACAAATTACCTTTCTTGAAGACGTCCACTATTGGACATAGGTCGCCATCAGTGAGCTCCAGTTTATTAACAACAAAACTGTCATGAACAATGCAATAGCGAAGACTTTAACATTATTCCGCTACCTGTATAATTGACTTTATTTCAAGTGGACTACTTACTGGGGTCTATGGTAGCCAGTGATACATTGGGCCTCCACCAGCCCGCGCCACGTCGTCCTGTCGCGCGACTAGCCTTGGCTGTACACTAGTCTATTTCCCGCACGCGCTGCTCGCAGTAGGCAGTGCGCCACCATGAGTGTGTACGGGTTTTTATTTTTTGTTGATGACGTTATCGACCATAGATCACGCTGGCCTGGTAAGTACCTCACTCGAGATTTGAAGATTCATGCCTGCTTCGTCTCTTCCGGCCCCTGCCACTCGAAAGGGGTGCTACCTTTATTGGATCTTCTGATCGGGGTCGATCCATCTCTATTTGCGCTGTGCTCTCTTCAGCGATGGTAGATTACCACAGCTCCAGTGATCTTCGTTCCGTACTGTATTCGGCCAGTACACACGGAACACTTGTAGTTTGTTTGTAAGACCTTTCGTCACTTTCCAGGTATCGCAGCCGCAACACTGATTTCACGATCGAGACGAAGAGGGTATCTATATTTATATATCTATGTGGCTTAAGTTATATAAAACTTACGGAAAAAATGTTTACAGGTTAAATCGTCGAGTTCTTAGCTCCGAGTCAAACCAGTATTTGGATTTGACTGGCGCCCCAGCCCCGAGTGAAATGTTCACCGAAGACAAAATCCACCGCTTGCTGCACCTTACTGGTGAGATAACATTGTGATTATTCTATATAAGCCTGCACAATTGCTATTATATTGCATATTTATACTACACACATATGTAATTAAAGTTTACTATGTAACATAGTAAAGAGTCATGACTGGCATGACACCTTTCCTTGATTTTAATTTTTCCTCACAATAAAATATTTTAAATTGACTTACTCCGCTGACTTAATGGCCCAAAGAAGACACTAGAAGAATATATGGGAAACCAAATTGGAAGTGTCCTAGATATCGCTGGAAAGATTAAGTTCCGAAACCCAAGATACCTTTGCAATTAAAATATATGAATGAGTGTTGTTGCAGGTCGTGATTCTCTTGCAACCGCCCTGCAAGTCCTCAAATACTTCACCAAGTCCGACAAGCAGGAGAAGATCACACAAACCATATGGGTGGCAGGCGATCTCAAGAACAAAGAATCTCGAGACCTTTTGAAAAATGCCATCGCTTTCATGGTAAATGTGATACATACATTTGGAAATAGCAGAATAAATTATATGTTTATAGTTAAAAAATGTATACAGCTCTATAGTTACTCACCTGGTGTTCATTTGGTTGCGCAACCATACGTACATTTTCTGGCTGCCAGCGACTGGTTACACCGCCATGGTGTGTCAGGGAAATATAGCCCTTATGTTGTGTCGCGTTGCAGCGCGAGTCGAGCGGCGTACGCGTTGCGTTCATCCCGAACGTGGACGGTTCCGGCGGGAGCGGGCAGGCGCTCAACAGCGTGGTGCTAGCGGCGCTGTACACGCTGCCGCCCGCGCGCGCATCTCAATACGTCACCAACCTACTCGAGGACGAAGGCTGCCACGAGAGGGAGGATTGCGACATACTGGTAACTTCGTATACCTAAGTTGTTTTTATGGCATAAGGGGAATGTCAGCATGAACATTCCATTTTTTACATTCCTTTCATCAAAATATTCACATCCGTGAGGATATTTAAGAACTTTATAAATTAAATTTTGTACTTGGAACATTAGACTTGATTACAAGTACGAAAAATCAGTATCTTTTTTTTTAGAGATTTTAACTTCATGTCATATTGGCCCGAATAGAGTGTGTAAAATTAGATTTTTTTACGAAGTACGGAATATTGTCTTTAAAGAGCGAAGAAACCATGTTATAGTATTATATAACATGGTTTCTTCGTACTTCGTAAAATTAAAATTGTTGAATTCACTGTGTAAAATTAGAATTGTTTCCACAAAGACAAAAAATGTCTTTAATAAGCGAAGAAACCTTGTTATATTATACACTAAGTAGTAGTGTATAAGTATAATATAATAACTTTCTTTCTTTTTAAGACTTTAACATAAAGTCACGTTACAGCCGGAGCTAGTGGCGGCACTAAACAAGCAGGAGTGGACGGTGAAGGCGGCGCGGGTGCTGTGCGCGCGCGCGCTGCGTCTGCGTGCGGGGCAGCGCGCGCTCGTGCACAACGCGCGGCTGATCGGCCCTCTTCCGCCCGGGGAGGCGTTCACTCTCGACGACTTTACGTTATTGGAAAGGTATATTTGTATAACTATTGATTTAATAAGCCTCCATATTGTACATTTGCTTACGACTTATAGTAATGTAGCTAATGACTACATGACTGATCTACATATGTAGTAGGGGACGCCTACATCCAGCAGTCGAAGTCCTCCATAATCATGCTGGAGATGATGTAGCAGTATACTTGCAAGGTTCACATTTCAGAACACACACAGCACACAAATATTTACACAAATTATTTACAAAAAATACAAAAAAGTTCCTGGACTATATTTTTAAGATGCCTTGAGTTGAGGCCCGAGGAAAAGATTTTGTTAGCTATTCGAAAAAATATTACTTCGTTTTACATATTCGAAGCTCTGTTTTAATACTGCCGTAGACTTATAATACGGTTTGTTTTCAGATTTAGTAATCAAGTGTACGGCGACAAGATATTCGAAGTTCTGAACAAGAAAAAGACTTCTACTAATGACATACTCGATGACGATGACGGTACGTAATATGTTAGTTTACAACATTGACTCTCCTCATACTCATAGATTAATTATATCAGTGGTTCTTAACCTTTTAGCCCTGAGGAACCATTTGACAAAATGCCGCGGACCACCCCAATTGGGTGGTCCGCGGCACAACGAAAATTTTGTTTAATGATCTAGAGGTAATAGCTTGGCTCGTTTGAGATGCTTCTAAGGACCACTAGAGGTTCGCGGACCACCGGTTAATAACCTCTGGATTATATAGTGATGACATTATATAGATACACACTAATATATAATTTATTATTATTAGTGATGTTATATGATTTGATATGATTTTTAGTGTGTGATTGTGATCAAACACCATTTGATTATAATTATATGTTACGACTACGTTATATAATATTAATTAAGATGTGTGTAATTTAGTAAGAGGTTGTGCCACACTATGCTTGCATGCAGCCGAATTGGGCCGGCACGACCGGGGAGGTACCTCTCGCTTACACGAGACCGGCGTAGAGTGACAGCTGTAGGAGGAGAAAGGAGGAAAGCGCATCATTAAAATGGCTTCGACTGTTCGACTTCGTTGGAACCCTATACCATAAAAAAATCGACTTGGTGTAAAAGAGCAGGATTTAAGAGCGGAATAATGTGCCCAATAATTTAACTCCCCAAAAGAAGGATTCTCGGGACGTTTATTGTTCTCCTTGAGTAATCTTAAACATTATTTATGACATTATGAATAATTATTATAATACTTTAATATTGTTTGTTACTCCATTGCGAAATTATCACTGTTTTTAAAGGCTGTGGTACGACTCACCATGACACATTCCATGATATTTTTTTAACTCATTCACGAAGACATTTTAGTTATATTATCTCCCATCTAATTGTATGGAATATCGAAGCATAAGCGCAATAAATAACACGGTTTTCAGACGACGTCCCAACACTAACCACGGACGAGTACCTGAAGGTGGTGTCCGTGCTGGCGGGGCGAAGCTCCCGCGTGCGGACGCCGCTGCCCACAGGGCTGCGCACAGAACACTCCATGGTGGAACTGGCACCGATGTACGAGGATGAAGCTGCTATAGATGTACGTATATATTTACTCGCAGTATCCGCGCGTGCGTCGATGACGTCATGTATTGGTGCTCAGTGCCGAATCGGCGGGATAAGACAGGGGATGTACCTTGTATGTACCCATGTATCATACATATAGTCCTCCGAAATAGCTAGACCGATTCTCATGAAATTGTGTGTGCATATTGGGTAGGCCTGAGAATCGACCAACATCTATTTTTCAATTCGATATTTTCATGGGTCCGAAAGTTACGCGGGTGAAACTCAGCTCAGTTAGTAATTTATAAGTATAGTACTAGTAGTAGTAGTAGTTTAGATGTACCCCCGGCACCATCGGTAAACTGCTTTAATGATAGATTGGGAAAATAAAAATCCTCAAAATATTCGACACACACGCATCAACTTATTAGTTGGTTGTGTGGTTTAAATAAGTAATCATAATAATATAAAAATCTTAAATTTATAAATAACATTATATTTCCGTTGTCTAAACACGACGACCTAGTGTAGCTTGACTTGTGTGGGCTAGACTAACGTAGTGAGATGAGTATTATTATTATCCTTAATTTGTGTCTCACGGCCACAATTTACTATTATTATTATTATTAATATCGTGGATGGTATCGTGTCAGATCGTGGTGGCGGTGGACCCGGCGTCCCCGGCGGCGCAGCGGCTCGGCCCGCTGCTGCTGACGCTGCGGCGCGTCGTCAACTGCCGGCTGCAGCTGTTCCTCAACCCGCAGGACAAGAACTCCGACATGCCGCTCAAGAGGTACCATACGCTATTTTTTACCATACTGCAATGGAGGGGTTGAGTTCGCCCGTATCTTTTATACATTTTTATTTTATTTTACAATATTTGGGAGACTTACAGCTAAGCATTTAATAGGTATGGACATATGGCCATATACAAGTCTCCACAGCCTAACCAGCTTTAAGATGTGTTGTTGTTGTTATTTTAAAACATGATCATTATTATTGCTTCTATTGGTACGGTAGTTAGCAAGAGAAGTGAGTAAGGATCCTGATATGTGGCACTCGCTTCTCTCTAGCTACTTGCTGCATACTTAGCCATAAAATGTGTTGTAGTTGTAAAACATGATTATTATTACAGTTTCTACCGTTACGTGCTGGAGGCGGAGCCGCAGTTCGGCGCGAGCGGCGCACTGGGCGGACCGCTGGCGCGCTTCTCGCGTCTGCCGCACGCGCCGCTGCTGTCGCTGGAGCTGCGCACGCCGCCCAACTGGCTGGTGGAGTGCGTCAAGTCCGTGTACGACCTCGACAACATACGGCTGGCGGACGTCGAGTCGCTCGTGCACAGGTACTAACTTCTTAACAGATTTTTTCTCTTTAACTAGTACCTTTAATTAGTCTTATCGTGTTAAAACCCGTAAAATAACCACAATATGTGTAACAAACGCGAAAGTCTCAAACAAGTATTCTTAACAGCGTTAGGAAAAGGAAATTATGAGTTCTCGGCACCAACATGCTACGTAGCACAAGAAAGTGGAGCTAAGCTAAAGCTACGTAGCGGCGCTCTAAGTGAGCGCAACTAAATACAGGTAATTGCTTTCAGATATAGATGGCTAGAAATTTTTAAACAACATTTTTTCTACGACTTTTGACATAACTCAATAAATTAATTTTAAATGTTTTTATAAGTTTATAATGTGTAATTTATAAGTTTCGCGCGGTCAGTGCATGTTAACAGCACGTAGACTCTCCTACACTCCTCTTGTTGCCCGGCTGCACGTTAGTTGACCATATCTTACATAAATATATATCGCACTTATAACGCTAGTGCGAAAAATTTAATCCATATTTATTTTTGTATAAAAAAATAAAATAGCGAATTGTGAAAAGTCGTAAAATAAAATGTTATTGTTAAATAATATGCTATCTATACCTGAGAGCTTGCTGGTATTTTAAAAATAACCCTGTTGTATATAATATAAATGAACGTCAAGATTTCATTATTCAATATGTAAACTATTTGAAGTGACAAAAATTTCACAGCTTACATTTTTTTACATTCTAAGATAAATAATTTTATTTTTCATAGTGAGTTCGAACTGGAGTACCTGCTGTTGGAGGGCCACGCGTGGGACACGACAATGGGTACCCCGCCGCGTGGCCTGCAGCTGGTGCTAGGCAACCGGGAGTCGCCGGAGATGCGCGACACCATCGTCATGGCCAACCTCGGCTACTTCCAGCTGAAGGCCAACCCCGGGGCGTGGGTGCTGCGGCTGCGGCCCGGCCGCTCCGAGGAGATCTATGAGATTGTCGGGTAAGTTCACACCTTCACTGATCTCTGTATATGGATAGCTGATGCTGTAGGGGGCACGCGGGAGGCGCTAGAGACACCGTCGGCTAACATTACTTTCTACCAACTAGAGGCAAAGTCTGGGACGTAAGTTCGCGATCTTAACTAACTTTCCTTACTAATATTATAAATGTAAATGTAAGTTTATTTGTTATGCTTTCTTTTTTTTACTTTGTTTAATTATGTTACTTTGTACACATACCTATGCTTAAAGGTATTAGAAAGGACTACATTAAAAAAAAAGTGTGCTTTAGACCACATAACTGAAGCAAAACTTAATTATTGAAAAAATACACAAATTCATTACCGTAGTTACGCATGTCATATAATATTTATTTTTTAAATACACAAAAGTTTCACTTAAATCGAATTTGAATTTTGAATTTGAAGGACAACTTCCATTGGCTTCACCTGATGTATGTTCCGCTCAGGGGCTTTTTATATGGTATCATCACATAAATTGATATAGAGTAGGCCACGCTTTAAAGCCCTTAAAGCTTTAAATTGCTACTTTTATTATGTAGTTAGGTTAATTCGGCGAAGTGTCTACTTACCAAGGATCACTACAACCAGAGTACAACTACAACGGTTTGATGCTTCTCATATCCACTCATATTATAAAGCTGAATAACTTGTAGGGTTTAATACACTAATTTCAGGGCCTACTGATCCTACTTTCAAAAGTCAGTCAGTAAAAAGTATTCTATATGTTGATCAGGCTTAATATCATATACACCACAAAAAGATTCATTCGAATCCGTCCAGTAGTTTCGGAGATTAGCCTGGACAAACAGACAAACAAAAAAACTAAAAAACATTGAAGTGTTCTAATACTATTTTAACATCGCCCCCAATTAGTTTTCTGTAAATATATTCAATGTACCGACACATTAATTTTTATGTTTTATTATATATATAGATTCTGTGTCTCCCCCGCAGGCATGAGAACACGGACACGCCGGCGGGCAGCGCGGACATCCAGGTCCTGATGAGCTCGTTTCGCAGCCACGTGATCAAGTTGCGCGTCACCAAGCGGCCCGACAAGCAGCACCTCGACCTGCTGGTGGAGAGCGACGACACGCAGGCGGGCGGCTTGTGGAACTCCATCGCCAGGTGACAACGTCAAACACATACATATTTTAGTTAGAGGTAGTGCACTGCATGCTTGTATGCAGCCGAATGGGGCCGGCACGACCGGGGAGGTACCTCTCGCTTACATGACACCGGCGCATAGTGACTGCTGTCGTGTTTCGTGCGGTGTGTAAGTAGCCGGTGGCCCATGGAGTTGGGTGGAGGAAGGAGGACAACGCATCTGTATAACCTCTTTGCGGTCGTCTATGGGCGTCAGTAGTCATGAAAATGGCTCCGACTGCTCTTTTGTCCCCCTATACCATAAAAAACCGTACTTGTTGACTCTAAAGTGACGCGCTAGTTTAGCTATGGGGTATTTGGTGAGTATTTAATGTGTGATTGTGTACATGCATGGTTTATGTATGTGCCTAAGCACACATACATAAACCAGTTGATTGCATATGTTGTACGCGATACATCGTAGATGGATCTGGGCGACACACACCATCTATGCCCTCTGGGGCTGTACTGAATGTAATTTAAACTTAGGCATAGGCACTTAAAAATCTTAGGCATCTAGGTGACATATGTCTACGTCTGTCACGTAACAGTGAGGAGAGGAAAGTGTTGCAAAAAGTTTGCTAAGGGTAGTGAAGAGTTCACTACATTTAGTAAATACATTAAAATAATTATTATTAACTTTAAAAAGTTAAGTACAGTTATAAGCACAATGTTTCTTTTAGTTCGTTCGGTGGTGGCGAGGAGCAAGAGACGCAAGACGAAACGATCAACATCTTCTCTGTCGCGTCTGGTCACCTGTACGAGCGGTTCCTGCGCATCATGATGCTGTCAGTGCTGAAGCACACCAAGTCGCCGGTCAAGTTCTGGTTCCTCAAGAACTACCTCAGCCCCTCGCTCAAGGTAATGCGACATGCGAACACAGGGTCATTTTAAAAACTCCCAAGATCTGTTATAGTTAGTTATCATATACAAAAATCTTTTGTTCTACTACTTATTTTTCATACAAATGTAAATATTTATGAATAGTCCAATTAAATGTTTAATATAGAAATAGAAAAACTTTATTAAGTAATTCTAACACACAGCTATACATCTTTCTTTACTTAGCCTACACATAAATACGATAACTACGCAGTTTGTAAAAGGCGGGACAGTGAAGCTTTTGAATGTAAGAGTTACTAATGCTACGACAGTACATCAAAACTTGGAAACTCGATGTATGAATAATTGAATAGCCATTAGAATAATTGTAAAAAAAGAAAAAGTATGTAAATTTAAGTTCAGTAACTTTTGTATTTCGTATTTTATCTTATTTTCTCTATCAAATCTTTTCGCTACTCTTTAAAGCTAAGGGAAGAGTGGTGACACAGGTATTGTTTACTTAAAAAGAGTGCATATTATGTACACATTGGAAACATATTTTTATTTTAATTATTTTTATCTAAAAGTCGTGTATGTCGCTGTCAGGACATACTGCCGTTCATGGCGCGCGAGTACGGTTTCGAGTACGAGCTGGTGCAGTACCAGTGGCCGCGCTGGCTGCAGCGGCAGCGCGACCGCCAGCGCACCATTTGGGGCTACAAGATACTGTTCCTCGACGTGCTCTTCCCGCTCACTGTCAAGAAGATCATATTCGTGGACGCCGATCAGGTATCACATAATTTTTATCAGAATGCAGAAAGGGAGGTTATGTCTTTCGTGTTTATCTTATAGGTATATAAATATTCTTCATTACCTTTCATCTCTCATGAGTGAACGCGATTGAAATATCGTAAGATGTGTCTTGGCAGCCAAATATTATTTTTGTAAGAAATAAAGTTTTACTGGCCTAGCGATATTATTTTGTAAAAATATAAAAAAACATAATCGATTAATTATCGTGATTGTGCGCGTGCAAACATTATATTTTAATGTATTTTTTAATTGCAGATCGTAAGAGCAGATCTCAAAGAGCTGGTAGATTTGGACTTGGGCGGCGCTCCGTACGGTTACACACCCTTCTGTGACAGCAGAAAGGAGATGGAGGGCTTTAGGTAAAATTACACTATCAACTATCAATGTTATCAATGTGAATGTTATAAACCTGTTGAGGTAGGATGTAGTACATCTATTAGGGCAGTGAGTTTTAACATAAGCTTATTATTAGTAGTACATATTATATTAATTAATGTAGTAGTATGTTTATACGCAAGTGTGTACGTATTGAGTGATGTGTATGTGTGTGTTGTGGGTGACGTATGTGCGTGTGGGTGATGTAATACGTGTGCGTGTGTGCAGATTCTGGAAGCAGGGCTACTGGCGCAGCTACCTGCAGGGCCGCAGCTACCACATCAGCGCGCTGTACGTGGTGGATCTGAAGCGCTTCCGGCGCATCGCGGCCGGCGACCGCCTGCGCGGACAGTACCAGGCGCTCAGCCAGGACCCCAACAGCTTGTCTAACCTCGGTATGTTTCTAACTTTTGTATACTTAACGTCGCCCTCCTCAGCTGGCCTTGTTATTAGTCTATGTAGTACCCAGCGCTCAGCCAGGACCCCAACAGCTTCTCTAACCTCGGAAAGTGTCTAACTTTTGTATGCATAGACCTTAATATCGTTCGCCTAAGCGGGCCTTATAGTTTGTTTATTTCACGCTCATTTCAGTTAAAAATAAACTTTTATATGCGTCGTGGTTTCGTAAACCACCTTTCCTGGTGTCCAGATTTACACCCTCATATCCCCGATTGCTTTAGCGGTCCCTTAGGAATAACTTATTATTAACTATACTGAACTGGTTGACTAGTTCAATTGGTCATTTTATACAGAAGTTAACATTATTAAATTATTATATGTTTAATTTCAGATCAAGATCTACCAAACAACATGATCCACCAGGTGGCCATCAAGTCTCTACCTCAGGAATGGCTGTGGTGTGAGACCTGGTGCGACGATGATTCCAAGAAGTACGCCAAAACGATAGATTTGGTGAGTTCTTGAGCTAATTACGTCAGTCAATAATTCCTATAATATATTTTAGAACAAGCAAGGACTTGACTGGAACAAAGTATGAACACAGAAGAAAGATATTGAACTTATTGTTTGAAATCTGTCACTAGAAACTTGATTGGTAACTGGTCGAGCTTCTGATTAGTTGATTGAAAGTAGATGGGTTGGCTAGTAGAGGTGTGCCTAAGAGTGATATTTGATTAGCAGCGATCGCCCTGAGCAGTTGTAGAAAATCGCCGTGAATAGTAGCAGTGATTTAATCACTCTTTAAATCACTCTTTACTTTAGCGCGCTGCATCGCTGCCAGCGATCACAGCAAACGCGTAATAACAGTGACCGGTCGCTGTGAGCATGTAGTGATTGAAATCACTGCTTGCGTAATAGTCTAGTCGAAATGTTCAAAATGGTGTTAATTCTTGATAAAGGTCCTAAAAATATGAGCGATAGCTCATTGGATTCGGAATGACGTCTAGAAAAAATGTTTTGAAGGATTTTACTGCATGATAAAAATTGCAAAAGTTATTAACAAATTAAGATGAAAAAAAAAAGGTATTTCGTTTTTTGGCAATAACTCAAAAACTATTAATATTTAAGAAATTTAAAAAAAAGATTCTTAAAGAGGAGGAAATTTCCAAAAAAAAGTCTTACCTCCCGGAACTCTACCTCCATTATTTATAATTTTAATTTAGTGCTGAAAATAGGGCCCCGCGCGGCCGATACAGCATGGCCGCGCGACCGCTCAACAGAGTCTTTTACATAAAATAATTTTTTTATAGAATCAAATATCAATTGAAAAATTTAAAAAAATTATGGTGCCATCAAAACACTTCAAAGAATACAGTCCCGTTGGAAAAAATTTTTTTTGATCATTTTTCAAAAAGTTATGCTATTGTTAATTAAGCAATTTTTCGTGGGCTTTCATTTTTACAAAAGACCGTATAAAAGTTTAAATAATTGGCCTATAAATTTTTGGCCGCGTGGAGCTCTTCTTATATATATACTTAGTAAGATCACGTTGTAAAAGTATCTTAAATTTGTGTATTTTGTTTATTATAATTTATTTAAGTTAACAAAAAATGAAAATTGCCAAAAATGTTGTTT
Organism: Calycopis cecrops; assembly: GCA_001625245.1. Taxonomy (NCBI): domain Eukaryota; kingdom Metazoa; phylum Arthropoda; class Insecta; order Lepidoptera; family Lycaenidae; genus Calycopis; species Calycopis cecrops. The sequence goes on from LUGF01053467.1 coordinate 103,278, forward strand.
AAATTTCTTAAATATTAATAGTTTTTGAGTTATTGCCAAAAAACGAAATACCTTTTTTTTTCATCTTAATTTGTTAATAACTTTTGCAATTTTTATCATGCAGTAAAATCCTTCAAAACATTTTTTCTAGACGTCATTCCGAATCCAATGAGCTATCGCTCATATTTTTAGGACCTTTATCAAGAATTAACACCATTTTGAACATTTCGACTAGACTATAAAGAGCATTCACTACAGCGCTCGTTGTTTACGAATATCACAGTGATTTTTCACGGCGATCGCAATCACCGTCTCACCACTATTGGCTAGTGACTGATTGGTTGGTCAACTGAATGGTAAGTTCGATTGATTGATTGACTAGTTGTTTGACGGCTACCGATTACTCTCTAGCTCACATGATTATTGCTCAGACACGTTAGCCTACTTTCCTCTCCCTCCAGGCTCCAACCTAATCATTGGTCGACTTATTTCCGTCAACCTTTCTAGCTTTAAGTTTGTAACAGAGCTAAAGTTTGTTTAAACTAAATATATTTATAAATAAACGATGAGAATAATAAATAAATAAATAAATATCTGTGGTCTTTACACACCACGTTAGTCTAGCCCCGTGCTAAGTACCGTAAGGACTTGTGTTACGGGTACTAGACAACGGAAATATATTTATATGTTTTACAAATTTAAGAAATTTTATATATTTAAGATTTTTATTATAGAAATACATATAATACATATATAAACGTCCATGACCAAGGCGGGATTCGAACCCGCGACCCCTGGCGCAACATGCTCCACTTATCCGAGCCCTGTACCGCTGCGCCAGCCTGGTCGTCAGAATAATAAAGTACACACGACAGTTCTTATAATTGTGAGCTTTGTATTGGTAGTCAATAAGCTTGTTGTCCACAGTGCAACAACCCGATGACGAAGGAGGCGAAGTTGTCAGCGGCCATGCGCATCGTGCCCGAATGGCGCGAGTACGACGAGGAGGTGCGCGCGCTGCGGGCGCGGGTGCGGCGCGGACTGTACCAGGCCGCAGACCACGAACAGGTGACGCCCACCGCCCATTGTACAACCGCGTATACGTTAGCCAACATTTGTTAACAAACACTGATAATTTTGTAGTTACTTTACTGGTGTTAATACGATAAAATATTTAGTAAAGGTACTAGCGTAAACATATACCGTAGTATGTTTCGCACTAGCCGTGGTGTCCTTTAATAAATATTTATTCGTGTTAAAACCCGTAAATCAACTACAAAATTCGTAACAAACTCAGAAGTCTCAAACAAGCGCGGGTGTACTACTGGACACTGGTCCTTTCAAAACTTTAGCAAATAGTTTATAAACACTTATAAAACATGTTTCGGTTCTCCACATTCGCAGATCAGAAATGGTTTTAGAAACAGTGTTTATGGCAACAAATGTGACCTAGGGAACGGCTTAACGTTGTGTACAACGTATCGATAACGATGAATACACGACATTTTAAATTTTCGTCTGATATAAATTTTCTGTCACAAACTATTACCGATTACAATATTTACCATAGTAGATTCTATTTTTATCACACGCAGTATTGTAATTTGAAATATATCAATATTTTGTTCACTGCTATGCCCTAAATCTATGTACTTATGAGCATGGGCGTACCGAGGGG
>LUGF01053467.1:130270-154262 GCA_001625245.1 Calycopis cecrops
ACGTTATACCAACATAATACTTAATAACATAATATTTCTGTCTATTAATTTATCTATTTATCTATAAACTATAAATCAATATATTTATAAACATGTATGATAATTCTAAGCTTTGATTAAAGATTCTAAGCTTATTCAGTATCTAATAAAAACTTTGAGGGAAACAACATACAGAGTTCTCAAGTGTAGGTAAACATGTAAGAGAATCACTCTTACCTATTTATGTAATATAATAAAACCTAAACGTATTACGTACACAGCTAAAATAGAATAAACACTAGGCACATCCCCACTAAGTACTACGAGTAAGTAAAACCTATAAGCTTTCTGGCCATCTAGCTCTTTTAGATTCAACTCAGGCTCTTTATGTTTTTCATTACCATTCCACGGACTTATTCGCGTCAACTCATAATATGTCTTTTACACCGTGCGGTATTTTGCTGTTTAATATTTCATGTTGTGAAATTAAATGTAATGTTATGTAAACAGCAGATTCCGTTAACACGAAAACTTTTCAGCAGCTGACGCAGATGCAAGCGCTGATTCAGCTTTAATGATGATTAAACGCTAAATGATTCCCGCGCTCGCGTGCACCGCCCACAGACTATCTGCATAACCCAACTTACAAAAACTTCGCTGTAATCTGTTTTCGATTGCGGTTCTCCGTGCTATTCCCCAAATATATATTTAATTGCCCCATTTAGCACATTATCGTTGTTAACGATACAATTGGAGAGCCATCAACGTCTTGTTTGTTGGGTGTAACGACGTTCATTTAGTTTTATTTTAGTTGAAAATAGATGGAGATTTTATAAAAAATTGATAATTAAGAAATATTAAAAACATCTTAATTTCATTCGTAAGACTTAGCAGCTTATGCCAGTCAGCATTACACCAAAATCAGGCGTGATCGAGGACGCTCAAAGATATCAGTGTTTAATGACTCATTTTAAATATTGATATAGTCTTCTTTATTCCCTGACTCCTCATCTCACCACAGCTACGTGTTTCTTCTTTTACTCAAATCGAACTGTACAATTATTACACATTAGCTGGTGCTTGCGACTTCGTTCGCGTAGCGTAGTTCTAATATTATCGAAGTGATTTGTTATTGTTTGCTTGCAGCGTGCCAAAATTGTGATTTCCTGTAGGAATGAGCGATTTTACCGCAGTAAAAAGTTCTAGATGTCGAACATGCTTATTATCTATACACAACAAAAAGTTTCATTCGAATCCGTTCAGTAGTTCCGGAGATTAGCCTGGACAAATAGACAAACGGATAAACAAACAAACAAAAAAATTTAAAAAACATTAAAAAGTGTTCTAATACTATTCTAACATCACCCCCAATAATAAGTTTTCGTAAATAAATTCAATGTACAGACAGAAGGATTTAACTGTTTTATTATACCTACTCATGTATACATTTACTTTTATTGACAAAGGCCTATTAACAGACCTATAATAAATAGCCATTGATGTTATATAATTTGAATTTCAATTGTTTGGCTAAACTGATGTTGACCTGATTTCAGACTCTATTAGACATGATCCTCACATCAACTGTTGGAAATTAGTATGTCTATAAAGAGTCGATATACCAAACATTAACCTAAAACTTTTTAAAGAATGCGAGAAGAAAATTTTGGCCACGTAACATTCCGTCACGTTTTATGTGGCAATATAGACAGATATAAGAATATACATGCTAAAAATCCTAGTCGCTTTAATTTATGGAACTATTCAATTCTTTATAACAATATTTGAATAATTTTAATATTATGTGGATATATTGAGGATTTCATATTTTTTTCGGAAACACTATCATATTATTTATCATAGAGATTTACTTCTGATATCTGTGTTATTTATCGTTTTCAAATTACATTATTTCAATTGCGCTATTCGCGCTTATTTATGTAGCACGTGCATCCTTTTGAATTTTGGTGCATAAATATTTTATTCAAATTTTTACAAAGTTTTCGTAAAGCAGAACAAAGCAACGTAACCTACAATACTCGTTGTTCAATTATGCGGTCCAGCAGATCTGTCGACTCATTTCCTTTCCCCTATCCTGTCGCTATATCCTTTCCGACTTAACTAATCAATTAAATATATCAACCGTAGTCACAATTTGTTACAATCAGCGGCAAACGTTTTGTCGCAAAGCCCTTCTGGTCCATTACACGGAGGACAAAGATGATGTAATTATGAACCATTCAGCGCACGCGAGTCCTTGTGTAATGACTGTTATTAATCAAGATCAACTACAATTCTAATTTAATGGAGGGCTTCATGCAACGGAGAGCTGTAATCTGAAATGAAATTCATTATGCAAGCGGTCCGTGTTTGTAATTATACATATCCTGCGTATTTTGCATATTTATTTGGACATTTATTTGCCCGTATCATTTTATAATACCACTTTGTGTCAAATATGTTAATGTGTATGCTAAACACGTATTTGATAATGTAGGTGGGCGCCATTAAGGAGGAAGCCCAAATAATTGAAACAAATGCAGGGCTTACTCAACAAATTGTTCAATACAACGGCGATTTGTCTAAGTCGTCCAGTTGAAACGTACAATTGTTGCATTTTATTGGTATTAATTTGACGTGGATAAACGTTCACAATGAGCATAACGCTAATGCACTGAAAAAAGTAGATTTAGTATCTGCTATCGGCATTAGAAAAGATTGATTATCTATACTAAGAGGAAACCTTTGTATTTTTGTATGTTTGTATTGAATAGGCTCAAAAACTACTGGACCGATTTCAAAATTTATTTTACCATTACTTAGAGGGATTCTTCCGAATCCGTATAGTTATAACTTGGATTAACACATACTAGTTTTATCCCGAAAAAATGTTCCTATGGGATGCTATGGGATGTTTTTCACGGGATCGGATTTGCGCGGGTGAAACCGCGGAGCGCAGCTGACTTATAAAAAGAATATAAAATCTAAGGTTATCCGCGGATCTTTCATCGTATTTAGTTAGGTTGATGGTACCGTACCTAAATGTTTTATAATTTAAATATCGTGAAGTTTTCTGTTTATTTACGAGCAGAACTGTACATGTGTCAGAGTTCTATTTTTCAAATGGTCATCCACCTCCACCATTCTTTTCATTTGCTCTTTTGACGCCGCGTTCACCATCTCTTTTCGGTGAGTTTTTTTGCAAAGCAAGATATCTTTTTTGACCAGTAGAGGAAGAGGAAGGTTAAAAAGAAAGTTGACAATAAGGTATTAATGAAAGCGTCTTGTGTATGGTGATATTTTCTCGCCTCTTCTCCAGGGCTTTCAGGACAGTTCATTGCTCTCAGACTAGTTTCAAAACCATTGCAAGAATAAATTAAATAATAACTACAAACCAAGGGATCCAACTCGACTTGCAATACCAAACGGAAGAACTATATTTTATCGTAGAAGTTGCTATCCATGGCGGTTAAAGTGTATAATGCAATCCCGGAAAATATTAGAAACCTTCCAATAAAATATTTTAAATGTAAATTGAAACAATGGTTAGTTGAAAAATGTTATTATGACTTAAAGGAATTTATTTAACAAAATCTTGTATTATAAATAAGGACATATTATTATTATTACTGTTCTAAATATACTTAATTTATCTTAATTATATTTATTGCATATAATTAATTGTGACATTTTAAGTATTTTAAATATGAATTTAATCGCGAACGACATATTTAGTAGTAATGATACATAATATTAAATTAATGATTGTTAGTAAATTAGGTATGGAAATCTGTGTATTGACTTAATAATAATAATACTTAATATGTGTAAACATTTGCATGCTGATTATCTCAGCGAAACATGTTGGAATCTAATTAATTATATTAACAAACATCTTGTATACCATGTTCCTGCAAATAAATAAATTCTAATTCTAAATATTATATTTTTTTTTACATAAACATTGCTCCTTAATTTGAGATATTGTCCGGAAATTTTGCATCCATCATCAAGAAGCGTTCCTAATTGCCTCTGAAATGTCATTTGTTATTTTAATTATGTTGCCTCTTCGATCATGTGTTGCCAACATTTTTTTCGCTCACTAAAAGTGAGTCACATAAAACAACACTTGTTAAAAATAACATATTATAAGTTTGGATTATTTAACTTGCCATCAAACTCTACAATTTGTGTAAAAATGTAGAGTTTGGTAATAATAAATTCCTTGATTACATAATATCCACCGAGCATTATCTGTATAATTGATAGACATTGAGTAATATAACATATCATTAAGAAATCATAGTTGTGAATAGAGCATTACCGCACCACTTTATACATAAAAAAATTCCAAATACCTGGGGCATTTGGAATTTTTTTGATTTTTTTTTATTGCTGATACTTGTCGGTCAGTGTAACCTTCCTCGGTCCTCCTCGGTTTAGCTAAGATCCTATGAACATTTTAAGGAATTAATTACTAACTGAGCACGGTATTGCAACTAATCCGATTTCAAACCCCTTTCTCTGAACGTTAATATGATGAATGAATAAATGAAAATGTTCCTGTTATTTCTAATAATATACCTACTTTGGTATTAGTGAGCAAGAAAAGCAATTAGAAATATGTCAAAGCAACCAGTAAGAATATATTTAGACGCCGCTACACAAAATTACTGAGATTTCCTTGTTTACAAAATCTGAGAATTTATTTAGACGTCTAAATATAAAATCAAAGCCTACCAAAACTCATGAGTTTGGCACAAGTCGAAATACACAGTAGTGACAAGAATTAATATGATTTATCCTATTGAAATAGTTACGTTATATTATATATTTATTTATGGGACATTAAAAATACTGTCCAGCAGTGGACGGCTACCGGCTGATGATGATGATGATTAAAAATATGTCTTATTTATATTTTACTAGCTGCTCTCTGCGGTTTTGCGTTGCGGTTAAGTAATCATTTATTTTTACTATAGAAATTCAATTAATATATCCATGACCTAAGTGGGATTCTATCCCGCGACCTCTGGCGCAACATGCTGCGTTTATCCGAGCTATGTTATAACACTGCGACAGCCGTGGTCAAAAGTCAATTGTATCAATTATTTGATGCAAAGCAGATAGTGAAATGTAAAATTCTTATAGAAATTTGTAATTTGTGATTAAGATCCAAATACAAATTTTGCTCTTAAAATGTATCTGCTTTTTACTGCATACACTACTTTTGCTGCATACATAAGTCTCTAGCCTTTTTCTAAGATTTTAAGTAAGTAGGTACAATTCACTTTTAAAATTATTTTAGTAATACATTGTAATATTTTTTTTTCGACTAAAAATAATAATTTTATTTGTAATTATTAACAGCAGCCGTGAAGCTAGTCCAGAAGTAGCCTTAAGAAAAAAACATTTAAATTTGGGAATTTGTCCCCTCCTAAGAAAGCACAAAACGTGCAACGACAATCGGTAGCCGCCGCACGATTTGGACGAACTTTTTATCTTTCCCGTGTGCATTATTATGCGATAAGGCCAATATGTCCGGGCACCTGCCAGCCCACAAGATACCCTGTGTCTCATAGATCCGAGGCAGGTGGCTTCTCATCAAGGGCGGTGCCACCCTCGGAGTTTTAATTACTATTCGGTGCCGTCTGCGCCTCTAATCCAACACCTGACCGACTCAAAGCCGATGAAGGGTGTTAAATTGACGCATTTCAATTTTATATTTTTTGTTGTCAGCCAAAATAATTGCTTAAAAGGTTGTATGTATCTATGTTACGCACACTAGAAGTACAAAACAGATTTGCACAAATGTGTGGAATTATATAAGTTTTACATTTTATGTCGAAAATGTGAATTGGAAACATTAATATCTGTCCCGATTCCCGATTAATGTTTCCAATTCATATTTTCGACATAAAATGTGAAACTATGCAACAAAATAACGCTGACAACTTTGTAAGCTTCTACATTATAAAAATTGGCAATTTTTTTTTTGCCAATTGTCTTTTCTAATTGCCATCAGATTTCAACTCATCCCATTCTAGTACGAACTACGTAAGGAACGTTTTAAGAAACGTCCATAATAAGTAGATATACGAATTCTGATAACACATACACGTCTACTGCACAATTAATAATCCACAGTAAATGTATGTTTATTAGTCGAATTTAGCCAGAGAAATGAGAGTGAAATGCTAAACAGAAAAATCTTTTTTATTTTAGCTATGATAAGATAATAACGTACCGGGGCTTCCGCGGACCGGCGCGCGGCGGACGAAGACCCTTTGCATATTTTGCATTTGCATCATGTAACTGGCGAGTGGCGGCAGTTTGCGGTGGCGGTGCCGGTAAACAGGAGTTTACAAGGGGTCGAGGGTCAACGTGCCTTATCTTTGAGTTGTGAGGTTTGCTGGCAGTCAGCGGTTTCTACCTTTTTGCATCATTTCGTTTCATTTTAATTTTAAATTTGGAACGATTACATTTTTGCCGTCTGGTTACGTAAATACGAATTTATGGCGGAACTGTTGTTTGCAAGTATTCGTTCCTGAAACTCTACCATAATAAGTCGGCGGACGACAAAAACACCATTTGTTCGATCATAAAAGTATAGTATATGTCACTCCTTAATAGTGGAGCTTTAGATTAGTGAAAGTTTCATGGTCCGATTAGTATTTCCGAAGATTCTCCCTACAAACAAAAAAAAAACAAATGTTACAAACCTACCTCTTTATGAAATTTGCTTACAAGTTGATTATTAATGCTCAAAAATTTTACATAAAAACAGTATTATCGAATTTTATAGCCGTTTCTACTGATCTGACGTTTCGGAAGATTTGAAGAGGTTCAAATTGATGTTTAAAATATAAGTTTCTGTGAATACAGACGTAACTTCACTACTACACAACCATAAATATAAAATATCACTCGTGTGATAAAGTTTAATTGACGGATAACAATAGTTCATTGAATGATGAAGCGGAGATCAAAGCGGCCGATACGGCCGAACAAGAAATCGGCGAGCGAGATGAAAGCCCAGCAACGCTTAGCCGAGGATGTCGGTAATTTATGAATTTGTCAGGACAAATGAACATAGTCGCCGGCGTAAATAAAGAGCGCCGCGGCGTGGATAAATTTGTGTCAGATCAAATGGAACGACGGGGAGACTTGTAGTATTTATTGCACAATACACCGGCTCCCATTAACAAAATAAAACGTCACCCACTGGGCACAATGAAACCTTTTTATAGAACGCGATCGATTTATAATGTACGTATAAGCTTGTAGTGCGCCTTTGTAGGTGCCCTGGAGTTTGAGCACTTTGCTAAATTAACCCTAGCGAAGCCTCACATGTACGCTTGTATTTGAAACGGTGATTTTGTTTACATTTACTTACGTTGAAAGCAGTACGTTGGTAGTAGGTACATAATGTAATTGAGGTTTCGTGTTAATTAATTAGTCTATTTCGTGTTAATATAATAGAATATAGCATTTGCGTCTGGTAGTCATCATCTCATGTAGTTCATGTTGTCATGTTGTTTTAGCTAGTGATGGAAAATGACGCATACATCTGTATATGGGTTAGTTTAAACAGTATCTTTAACAGGTACTCAGCTCAATTCAGATGTAATACAGTACAACCGACACCTTTGTAAGCTGACGGAAGAACAGAAGAATGCTATCAGGCTCCCCCTCCGTCACTAAGCGGCACGTTGTAACAGCCCCATTTTTTAGTCCGTGCGAGTCGGATTCTACTCTACTCTGCCCGTAGTTCTCCAAGCGGTTGCGTGCGCGCGTGTCTATTATGGATTTTGCGGGTTTAATAACAAATACCTATGTAAGAGGTGCATCGCAAAAGAGACTTGTACAATTCTATTTTGAATAAAAACAATTTCATTTTCATTTCAGCTGCACGCGATACGGCCGGGAAGATACTTCTCGGTCTTATGATATCCGCGCAAAATTATGGATGCTGTGTGTGCCGTTTATGAACGTCCGGGCCACATTGTGTGGACGGAGAAAGGAGGGCAACGCATCTGCATAGCGTGGTTGTGTGGGTATTTATGGGCGTCGGTAATCACCTCTCTGACTCTCTTTCTACTCGCTTTCACCTTTGATAAACCTTCGCTTACAGAAACAAGGATATAAGTATCGGCGTAATTTACATGGCATTTTCTCATTTCTAGACTTAGAAGCATGAAAATCGGTACGTTATAAGTTATTAATGAAAATTAAAAATGATCTATGTCGAAGAAATTGACATAACCCCCTCATAGAAGGGTAAAATGAAGGTGAAGGTTTCCTAATTTCTGGACTTAGCAGTATTGGTATATAGATATAAAAATGATTTGCATAAAGAAAAAAGTAGCTTTTTACGTATGAGGTTTATATTGGATTTAATTATTTCTAGACTCAAAAATATGTCTGGATAAACGTCATAATTATAAGGGGAGTTAATTAAAACATACGCGCTGATAAGTAAAGTAGCGGGAAAAACAAGTTTCTTTTAATAGTTAAAAATGTTTATTAGCAATACGTTTGCTTATTAAAGTAAATTAAATGTACCTTGTGAAAATCATTAATCTTGTTCAATTTGTAGTTTAACATTCCGTTTAATGCCATTCATAAACATAGCACGAATATCTAATAAAATAAAATAATAAAAGTAGAGCAAATAGAAATTGGAAGCAATAAAATAAATCTAAGAAGCTCATATTTCACCTTCCACGGCGGCCATATTGCGTCCGCTACAAAAAGAGTACGGCGGAATTCAATAAAAATCACAATCGTAAAATCTGTACTAATATAAAAATACCTAAAGGAGCATTAAGAGCCGGCCCCTAATAATAGGTTCCGCCAGATGCACGGGACGGCCGCGGCCGGTTGGAAAAGTCAGTGGGAACTCGAGCGGAGGAAATTATTTTTTTCGGTCTGCCACACACGGCCCTTGCTAACTCAGCGAAAACTTCGAGCTCCTCTCACGGGAATTACTTACACGACGCGATTACTTATACAATAAAAATATCAATATAAAACCACATTTAGGTCAAACACATTATACTTTGACGTTCGTTTTGATAATAAATTGTATCTAACTGGTTGTTTGATCTGTCCAACTTTACAAAATATTCCTACTCTGCGCCCAAAAATACAATATGTTTTTTTTAATAAAACTAGATTCTATTTGTAAAATATAAAAGTTATTTAGATAAAATTATGATTTTAAGCCAGATATCGGAAACCACATAACCTACTTATAACTTTAAGGCTAACTTTCTTTTATATTTTAGAATATTCAGAATCAAAGGCACCGCAGCTAATTTTTTATTTAACTCACAGCTTTATGCTCTTTATCAGTAACCGTTTAATCTCTCCATCCATTAATATAAGTGCCTTTGTACTGCCGACTCAGTGGCGTACCTCCCAGCTATGCGTTAATTATAGAGTCGGTGAAAAGTAAGAAAGAATTAGAAAAGTGACGTTCGTTTTGATAATAAATTAGTACCTACCTAACTGGCTGTTTGATCTGCCCAACTTTACAAAATATTCTTTTTCTACGGCCAAAAAAACTATACACTTTTACATTTTTTAAATAAAACTAGATTATGTTTGTTAAAACTTTAAGGCTTATCGTTCTTTATATTTTAGAAAATTCACAATCAAAGGCACTGCATCCAGTCATTTATCTAACTCATAGTTTTATGACCCATATCATCAACCGTCTAATCTCACCATCCATTAACATAAGTGCCTTTGTATTGCCGAACCCAGTAGCGTTCTCCCAGCTAGGCGTTAATTATAGACTTAGTCAAATATAAGAATAAATTATAAAACTTAATCTGTTGTAATTTTATCAGCTTAGAAGTTTATGCGAAGTGTAACTTGTCATCCAAATAAGAAGTAAGACAAATTAATAGGGTCTTATGTCTGTGAAGTCAACAGATTTAAAATTATTATCATAGGATTTGGCAAAATTTTCACATTTATGTTTTTGATGTCAATCATTTCATTGCCTTTGTCGCGGATATTATTTTAGCTCCTTCAAACGACCCAGTTTTAAAGGGACTACAAATTGGTATGTCATTGTCAATTGCCAAGTTGACAAGAAGAGTTGCTTAACCTCTGGCTGACTCTCCAACTCAACTAAAATAACACTAAAAACTAAAAAACTTAATGTACCAGTTGCTCCCCAAAGTAAGTAACTATTTATTAAATAAGGGCCATTACAATGAAATGGCCGTTAAAGATCGAAATCTTTAAGTTAACAACATTGTTAAAGGTTCAAAGGTCTTCTAGGGCGCCCACTCAACTGGTATTGCGAAATAAAATATGAAAGTAATAAGTAATTCACACAATTTTTGAACGGTTTGATTTTTGCTAATAAATGTTTGCTATAAGTGTGATAAAATAGATTTATAAATGATTATTTTGAACATTACCATCACTTATTCGGGTTCGTGGTAAACATGTCAGACTCTTGGTTATTACTAGGAAGCTGTTTGAATTTAGACGGAACAAAAAATGTCACGCCGAAAAAGTTATTTAATTAATTAATTAAGAGTTAATTACCCTACAAACATAAAGTGGGATTGATTATTTTCAAGCATATCCCATGGTGATTGATATATTACTTATTAGATATTTAATAAAAAATATAAGTTTACTGAAAATAAATTTCCGAAAACGGGATCCGTTTCTAAGTAGCTAAGCTCTTTTTATTCAAGACCCGAAGCTCTCGTCGATAGAGCAACAACCGCCTGTAATAGTACAAGTAGATACCAAATCTTCGAAATGTACTTACCTAAAATTTTAATACTTATTATTAAATGCTATTTTGTAATACATAATAATTTTGTAATAAACTTAATTCATGTTATAATATACATATCCTTTCTTAATATTATAAACGTGAATGTGAGTTTGTTGAGTTTTTTTGTTACGCTTTGACGCCGAAATTACTCAACCGATCATCATGAAACTTTGTACACGTATTCCTAGAGGTACCTATTATAAATTACATAGGATACTTTTTATTTAAAAAAAATTAAGAAGGGTCGAAAAATATTATGGCAGATATTAGAATTCTATTGGAGTTCTATTTGTTTGTGTGTGTGTTTGTTGTGTTGTTTTCATGAAAATGAATTAATTAATTGAAGGGTTTCAACGCGAGCGAAGCCGCGGGGAAAAGCTAGTGAGTATATAATTGAATAAATTGCATAGAACTTGTATATAAATAAAAATATAAATAATATGATAATAATATAAAATACAATACTTAATAAATTTAAATTAAGTTGCTGCGTCCTAGCAGGGTATCCTCAATCCTGTGTGAACATATAAAAATGTAACACCTTTGTACACATGAATGCAATAAAGTTTGAAGTTTACAAAGAGTGTACAGAATATAGACTATAGCTGTAGAATATTATATTTTATAAGCGACGCGTGAAACATTACGCTTTCGGTTGAGCGACAGCCACCTAGGCATGCCACATTTAACTACAAGACGGGACTCACACCGAACCCTCTATAGTTAGGTATCTGTAATATATAAAACATACATTTTAGTCAAAATCTTCATCGATAGCAAGTCTATCTATTAGGTCTTGTGCCAGTTATGCGTTTAGGTCACAATCCCTACGGACTATGGCAATAGACAGTTCTTTTAAGCAAGCCTAGACAATTTTAAGGGAAGAGGAGATCGATCACTCCCTCTCCCGCAGATAGTAAAATGTATTCCGATATGGGAGTAGCTAATTTAACTAATATTACCATTGCCACTTCTGACGACAGGGACTGCTCGAGCGCGTTAGCTAAAGTGGCTCCCCCTTCACTCTGTGGCATGGAGGTGAAGGACCACTAGACTACACGGAAAGTGACAGCTTTGCTATCGCGTTTCGTGCGGTTACGTCTACTGTTCAGTCGGTGACCCATTAGGGGGATGAGTGAAGAAAGTCAACACATCTGTATAAAATTATATAATGCTAGTAATTGCAGCTAATATAATAATATTAGCTGCAATTACTAGTTTGCGTGTTGCTCCTATGCTATAAAAAAGACAATTTAAGTTGTTTGTGATCGTTTACGGATTGAAAAAAAAGTAATGACTCCAAATTCGTTTCTTCAAGTTAAATATCATTAATGATATCTAGACTTAGACTAGATTAAACAGAAATATATCATTATTCATCAGAAACAGTCGAATATTTCGCTAAGTTTTCGCTACATATGAAAATTGTTTTAAAACGCGAGCAGATAATTTAATTATGTAATTATCATATAGTGGAGCTTATAGAAATTTTTGACGATTATAAATTATTAAAAACCGATATGAAATCTGATTTTCAAGGTGAGGACTGATCTTTTAGTTGGTAACTTTTAATTTCATAATTTCAAGTCCAGCTCTATAATGTAGAGATAACAATTTTAAAGTTAGCTTTGCTTGTTATAAAAAAGAGAAGGGGAGATTTTAAAAGAGATTTTTTTTAATTTAAAATGGAAACCGATAACTGGAGACAAACATGATGTCACTGATTTCTACCGAATATAAAAGAGCATCGATGAAAAACTGGAAAAGACCAATAAAATAGTCAAATAAAGTCTTCATAAAGATCTTCTTAAATATGAATTATCGACAAGATCTTAAAGATCTTGTCGATAATTCATATTTTGTTTTAATATGTAGTTAGTTAACCTTTTAGTTTTATTAGCTACGTCTGAGTACAAGACCGCTCTCACTAATGGGGCCCACAAAATAAAATAATATAACAAAACTCAGTTTCAATTTAATTACAGTAGTTGCAATACAATTAAAATTTAATAACTCAGACCTTCGTTCTCTGTAATAAATTTAAAAAAAGCAAAGAGATGTTTCCAATAATACAATTACGTTGAAATATATAATAAAGAAATAATTGGATACGATTGGTGGAAATTGCGACGCCAACAATGCTCGCATTTCCCGGGATATTTTCCGGTGTAATCTCGGGGGCGAATAATTGCGGATTGCAACCGAACAACGTTGCTCATTAGTGCAATGTTCAATTACGGAGAGTCGCAGGGGCGTCGGGCGTCGGGCGTCGGGTGTCGGGTTTCGGGCGTTGGGCGTCGGGTTACCTTGTAGCCGGCCGCCTGTTCACAACGCGTGAAACCAGCTCTGAATTGAGGAAATTACAACGTTATTAGAGACTAATGTTTGCTAATTCTCCGCTACCTTTTCACTGACTCTGCATTTGCCAATTTACGAGCTTGTTTGTCTCATGTTTCGCATTGTTTCGCAATATGTAAAATTATACCGTTTGTATCATATGTATTATGTACGTATAATATTATCGCAGAATATTAGAATATTTACTGTTGTAAAAGAGACTCCACTCTTGGACAAATATAAAGGATTATATATGTATTATAAATGATTATATAAGGATTATTATGTATCTATTGCCAAAACTACTTTCTGTGTTGATCTCTAGTCGGTGTGTGGTAAAAGAAAATATACCTACACCCACAGCTACAATCTCGGATATTCAGATATACTTACCTATTAGCACGTCCAATAGGTAGCTATAATATTAAACATCAACAAAATTATAATTTAAATAAAAAGGACAGCAGGCCTGTGACTAGGGTGTGGTGCTGCTAGAACGAAGGCGTAGCTATTAGTGGGTAGAAGTTATAGTATCTCAGACTGCTTCAGCAACGGGTATCATTAAAACAATGAGAAAATGAGCAGGAAAGCTTGTAAGATCTACCTTGGCCCACATATTTATTATATAACAGTCAAACCTGACTGACTTATAATCAACGCAGAATCGAAACTACTGTGGCACCTAGAAACTTAGAATTTAGTACACGAGTTCCTTTAATTATTTAAGTGGAGTGAAGAAAGGGTTTTTAGAAATTATACGCCTAAAGGGAACCGCTTTTTTATATAGTATAAGGGGGCAAACGAGCCATCGGGGACATTTTCATGACTACCGACGCCCATAGACATTCGCATGGAAGTAACTCAGATGCGTTGCCCCTCTTCCTCCTCCTCCCTCTATGTGTCACCGGCTAAACTTACCACATGAAACGCGACAGCACAGCTGTCACTTAACGCCGGTTTCGTGTAAGCGAGAGGTATCTCCGGTCCGGTCCGGTCGTACCTTGATTAAAATGGTAAAATAAGAGCGTTACATAGATTAGCTTGCCTATTACTGAATATCAGCAACAGCATAAGAAGTGGAAATTTCTAACCGTTCACACCACAAAACATATTAATAAACATACAAGATATTCATATCAGTAACACGAACTATAAATTAAATTACAAATTCAAAACCCTTAAACCCTTCCTTATCTAACCTACCTACCCTATGAACCTTATCTATTCTATATTTAAATTTTTAATTAAAGATTCGAAATCCCCATTATGTGAAACCTGATACAGTTTTTTTCTTATTAGAACCAAGCTGATCACACCAGCCAGTATTTATGAATAAAAAACAAACGCTACCTGTTCGTCTATACAGATTCCATAGGTTTTTTGCAAGGTTGTGGGGTCGTCTACCTGATGATGGCTGCAGATACACCCATAGACATCAATTTCCCTTTACGGAGGGCAAAGAGAGATAATCCCTCTTATTGGTTTATCCGAAAATAGACTCTGATCATGATCTGCCGGAAACTTTAAATTTGAGTTTATAACGATCGCTTCCCTGAGAGTTGTGAGAAAGAAAATTGCTTGCTCTGTCGCACCGGGTAGATGTGTCTACGTAGAAATGACTAATTCATACAAAAAGTTTTCTTGGACCTATTTGTGCCAATTTGTTTTGATGTCTTTTCCAGTGCTAATCTAAGTCTTTTTAGGGTTCCGTATCTGTCTGTACGTCTGACAAGACCATTTTCTCTAAAACGCGTGAAGGGATTGAGCTGAAATTTTTGTCAAATACGGAGGTCAATTACGTCTTAATGCATTGAAAAAAATCACACTTCTAAGTTAAGGCAATAAAAATGTTATAGTCATTTATGCACAAATTTTGTATGAAAACGCACTTACGCATGCACACTTCCCGTTGAGCTAGAATTCTGAAATTTGGCAAGAAGTTATGACCTTACGGCTTACAATATACATATAGGAATAAATCTAAAAATTGGTAAATAATATCTATATCACTGGAAAAATCATTACTAACATGCATGTAGTTCGTTTCATACTAAATGTATATATAACACCCGCATATATAAGTTTGTCAACTTGTCGCAGGGAAGTGTAATTTTCTCAAGAGTCAAGTCCCGTTCCTACGGAACCCTCGGTATGCGAGTCCGACTCGCACTTGGCCTGGTTTTTTTTAGTTTTAATAAGTATCCCCTACTCTGGATCTCTCTTATGGTTAATCACTATCGAGTCTTGGTTTGATTATCGACTAATGTAATAAATAGTTCCCTGACAGACGGCGAATTTTATCAGATTTCGATTTCGTATATTTATTTATTTTAAGATTTTATGGTAGTTAAGTAAAAGATAAGTATCGGATAGCTACTTGACGCTTTAATTGTAATCCATGAAACCAGTTTAAAGAATTTTTAAATGTTGATTAAATCAAATAAGTGTATGCTTATCTATGAAAATATAATATGTAAAAAATAATAGTAAAAGTTGCACAAATGTACTGGGTAACATAAATATTATTCTAAATGTCATGTCCGGTAGTTTCGGATATTAACCCTTTAGAATCTGATAAAATCTGAAAGTTATTATTCAATTAACAGACAATCTGGTCAAAAATATTACCTTTCATCCGGAAACAATGCGAGCAAAACACAGTGATAACCTAGTGCATTATAAATTATTGTAACCTAGGACCTGCGGTAGAAATAACAAAGAACTCATTAACAATTTATTTGACATCGGCAATGGTTTTCACCATTGCCGATTGATCGCTTTTATATTAATTACAATTGATAACCTTAATGAACTCAATACAACAGATGACTAGATATCAAATTAATGTGCAGCAATATTGTTACTGCATAATAATTGTAAAAGATTTGTAGATGCTGCATTGTAGATGCATACTACAATGCAGCCGAAATGAGCCGGCACGGATAGGCTACCTCTCGCTCACACGATAGCGCCGTAAAGCAATGCGTGAGTTTCAGGTGGCCCAGGGAAGAGAAGAAGAAAGTATATACCTATATTAATAATGGTACCTATATAGTCTTCCTAGCCGATTTCGGCTACGGCGGCCGTCTAATAGAGATGAGCCATCTGCGCAAAACATATATTATAATACACAAGTGTGCGCGCCAACAAGTGCATTCTCTATTCCCTTATTCTCATATCCCGATGGGACGGCAATTCGACGTGGCCGGTAAGAAATCAGGCGCAGGACCGACGGCTTAAAGTGGCACGGTGGTATAACACCGCAAACTTTCTGGCTCCGATCTGTTATTAGAAATTGTAAAATCCCAATAACAATTTTTGGATCTCACGTCTGTGGTTGAACTCGGTTATCACTAGACCACAAGACACTCATATAATAATAATTATACGCCCATAGCATAACAATTATGTGGATGTCTATAGGACTATCATTAAGTTGATAAACCATTTATTTTATCACTGAAATTTATTATTTATTATTAATAATAATTTATTATAATATAATTTATTATTATATTGAATAGAAGGTTGAATATTTCTAGATTTTATTTATTTAGATTATTATTCAGTTCATCAGTTGAAATATTCGGTACTTAACTGTTATTCGACCCAATTGTTAACAGTAGTAGTACAGTAATATTATTCTTTATCATTTCTTTGTTCGTTAAGAGATCACGGTAGAGTCAATCGAGAGACATAAGTTTGTCCTTTAAGTTGGTACGTGTTACATGTTACTGAAAAAACTACATTTTACACCAAAAAGAGCAGCAAACATGGTGTACTTCCAAACCACTACAAATCAAGTCAAAAATGTTCATAACTCTTATTATCTTATGTGCTTATTTACGTTATATGCAGCACTCAATATAAAGCTACAAATGGATTTCAATACTTTACGGGTATGTTATATGAATACTTTAATTATGACTCACCTCTAAGTTTATTACAAGTTACAACGATACTTAGTTCATTCTGTTTATATTGAAGGTTTTCCTTCTCTATCTCTCTTTATTTCTCTCCCCTCTAGCTCAATCTCTCTCTTTATGATAATATACTTGTCTTATCATAATAAGATACCCTAGTAGTTTGATAAAACTTAATTGTTTTTGATAGTCCGAATCATCTGCCACTGCTACGTCTTTTTGAAGGCCCGATAAAGTTGTAAGTTGAAAGGTCTGAATAGGTCGTAAAATATATGCCATCTTTTTTATTTCGGCGGATTTAAAACATGCGCAAGTGAAGCGGGCCGAAGCTAGTACAAGCACATAAAACTATTTCGATACTGACTTAGAGACAACCCACGGCCGAAACTACTGAACACAAAAGCTTAAATTGGGCTTGTATGTTCTTTGGAACTAGATATAGAGAAGCGCTAAATGATTTTTTTTTGCATTTCATTCCTAAAGAGGTGAAATAGAGATTGAAACTTTTCATCAAAGAATCGAAGCTTGTAATGGTGAAACTGCTTAACAAAGAATGAGATAGATAAAAGAAAATTTATTTAGGCCTACCATTTAGTAAATGTAGGAAAAATTTATGTAATATGATACCTATGTGTCGTCGATAAAATATTTTTTAATAAGCAATAAAAATGTTTAGTAGAGCTGTAATGACTTGTTGCTTAATAACTAAGCTAAGGGACAAATATATGTATCTAACTATTTACTTCAACACGTACCTATTAACTACAATGACTTCTATGAAAAGCTACACTTAAGAAATATAATGATTTTCTCCTAGGAATATTGCTAAGTACGAGTATTTGAAAACATTAATAAAACTTTGTGTAATTTTACTAAGTAGAGAGCAAGGTTAGAATACTAGTTCCTTAATTAGTAAAATTATTATATTAATAATTTTAAGTACATATTTACAACAACTTTTTATAGTCCAATTAAATTTGAGTTTATTTAAAGTTAAATCTATAAGTACTACAGAGATTATTAAAAATAACTTACAGCCATCGAATCGCCTCGCTCGATTTGGGCAAAAACACAAAGAACATAACAAAAATCACAAAAAAACAACGCATCACAAAAATAATCGCGACTTCGTCTCAAACACAAAACTCGCGCTCAAAAAATAAAAACTCGCGATGTATTTGGCGGGAAAACGTGACGTGTAGGGGATGCGGGGTGCCGTAAGCTCGTGGAGATGAGTTGTGAGTTGTGTGCCGCTCGGACTGGAGGCAGGGAGCAGGGCGCGCGTGCGAGCAGCGCGGCCGCGGCGTGCCGCCTCGCTCCGCGCTCGCCACTGGTCACTCCGCCGCGCGGCCCGCCCGCCACACGCACACACGACCGCTATATTGATGCACATTTTTAATGATTCTTTCATACTTTACAGTCAAGCCAGACGTGCAGTATGGGATTTTGTTTTTCTTGGAATATAATATAATACTTGTGTGCTTTCAGTATACATTTTTCTACCCTTTACATGTCATAAACATACAAGCTTTTGCCCTCGTTTTCAAACTCAGTGCAAGTATGTCAGTCTAGCGAATATAATAAAAAGCGCATCGAATTTTGGTAAGCAATCAAAAACATGCCAACAAAAACATACCGCCGGAAATTCTAAAAAAATCTATATCAACTTATAGTTGCTATCTAAAGTCTCTTGTATATTATTAAAATAGGAATCCAATTTGTACAAATTTTCTGTAGGTACCACAGTATTAGATAAAAGTAAGAATTGTACCCCTCATATACAATTTTCTCCTTAGTTTAAGACACGTAGTAGGCCACATTTAACGTACAAGTTGGTAGGACGTAAGTTTGTCCGTAAAGAATGCGGCGGGCGCGGGCGGGCGGTCTCCCTAGGCACAGCCCACTTATCAATTCACTCGAGTGGGTATTCGTTCATTGTGAAGCATTGTGTCTATTATGCGCGGTTTCGATGCTTATTTACCCGTTCACACGACACAATCTGACCCTCATTATGATGCATGAATAAATAAATTATTTGTTCAAGAGCAACATTGTGAAAAGTTGGGAAAATTAATAGCAGACAAGTGAATTTGACTGTATTGAAATAAATTATTGTTTTTTCTGCATAAAAAAATAAAAATTATGTACAAGGTTTCTAACTTTGTTTGTTTGTAGAGGGTAAGTCTTTAGAAATACTGATCTGTACATGAATAATCTTTCACTAACAGAAAGCTGCAAATCTTCATAAGTGAGATAATATGTTTCTACTGTAATTGAATAAATTTCACATTTGACGCCCAACGACATGAGCCCCTGGCTCTAGCTAATTCAAATTTTTTAAAGTAACTTTTTATAACTCTAAATTAAGATCATGTGTGACATACAAAAATACTGTAATATCTCGAAGTTATGCGCTAAGTGATACGGTGATGTAACCGCGTAAATCGGTTTATGTTTACAAAATATTAACCTGTCAATTGAGGTCTAATATTTTATGGTAAGCTTTGATTATAGATAGTTATTTAGAGGAGGAAGGCTTAAGAAAATCTAACTAATATGTAGTCTGAATAGTTATAGATTTGATTTTAAAAAACCGCGTAATCGGAGTTCGTGTAGTTCGGGGTAGCGTAGTAAGGTACGTCTATACCTATAATACACTACATTTTCATCATAGACAATCTAGATGTAGAGTTGACGATATAATAATTATATAGGTAGGCTACCTAACAATAAACTCGCAATTTAGTAGAGCAACTGGCACTAATGTTACAAAAAAATAAAGATATATTCCGCCATTTATGGTTCTTAGTCTGACATTTCCAGGCTTTACCACAAGCAAGCAAATTACGGCTTCCACAGAAAGAAGCTTTTTTTTTGTTTGATCAATGAAACGAACGTAGGAATAAATTAAATTGTAACCAACCTATTGTTTTAATCTAATTCTATGTTTTATTGACTACGTCGAAGCCTTTGGCAATTTTTTTATAAGATGGGCAAAAGAACATTAGGAGACTTTCGATTATTACCGATTCCTATAAACATCCACATAGAGGTTATTTTAGTTAGGTTAGGCATTTCCCTTATTTCTCCTTCCTCCTCTATGGGCAACCGGAAACCCACAAACCCCACGAAAACTGACATCTGAGTCTACTATCATTCGAGTGAGAGGCACCTCTACGGTGCCGACCGCCTGGTGCTTGGAGTAGAGAGAGTCTAAACATTTTCCTAGTCTATTTGACCTAACCGCTGCCGCTGTATCATAACAACCACGTCGTTGGGAAATTCGACTCATCAAGTTAACCCTTCAGGTTTGAAGTATAAAAGTGGGATGTGGTTGCGTCTTGTACCTACAAACTAAGAGGAAGTGTATCTCTCGCTCAAGCGATACCGATTTTAAGTACAGTTATGCTCTTTTCTTGTAGCACTTTGAATGGTATGCGAAATACGGGCAACAAGACTGCATTGAAAAAAAATATATAATAATTAATAAAGGGACTACAGTCCGACACAACCGCAGAGAAATCAGACGTTGGTCCGACGGCTAAAGTTACTTTTTCTCTGAGCTGGAGTTTAAAACCGGCTATTTTCTAACTTCAAAACATTAATTGAAAATTAAAAAAAAATACTTTTTAGTCCAATCCTAACGTTCTACGACTGAAAATGATCATGTACCACAAAACCACTACGCAATCCTAACCACCGTTTAAAGCTTTACTTAAAAGAACATTGTTCTAAGATTTGCAACCTTATTCTTTGGGAGTAGGATTTTTGTAAAACATTATACATAAAATGAAATGAAAGTTCGTAGACCAACAAGGTCTACGAACTTTCACATCATTCATCACGAACGTTTGAAACAATTAATAAATTAATAAAGCATGATAAAATCTTAGGAAAAAACCTTACTTTTATTGCAAAACTATCACGATTTTGAAATCTGATTACTTGTATAATAATTATGTAGGTACCAACGTACGCTATACACTACCTACATCATATAGGAACTTTATAGGTAGTCATGTAGGTACTCGTACTATATTGACTCACCCGAGCAGCGAGCATTGATCAATACTTATCTAATACGCTTATCATATAGGCATTGCACTTCAATAGCTTAGTAACTGCGAGGGGTCTAGGGTCTGACATTCGGGATTTCCATAGCCGGAATTTAAGCCCCGATAAAAGTGTAATACTTTGTAGGTACGAACCATGAATCAGGAAACCGTTCACATTTTTACATATTTATTGTAAATGAAACTACAGGGTGATGTTTTGTGGAAGTACCTATACATATTCTAAAAATTAAAAACAAAAAAGTCTTTATAGTATGTAATTAAAATAAAAAAAATACAATGATACAAGCGGTGCCTCGTGGCACTTGTGTAACTTTTAATTCCGTGCAAGTACATATCAGGACAACAAAATATATCAAGCCGTTTCGGAGGTTTCACCAAAAACACCGTGACACCAGCTTTGTGTATTTCTTTTTTTATGATATAGGAGGGCAAA
This sequence comes from Calycopis cecrops, assembly GCA_001625245.1. NCBI lineage: Eukaryota > Metazoa > Arthropoda > Insecta > Lepidoptera > Lycaenidae > Calycopis > Calycopis cecrops. The sequence goes on from LUGF01053467.1 coordinate 151,829, forward strand.
CGAGCAGCCGGAGCCATTTTCATGACTGCCGACGCCCACAAACATCCGCATAGAGGCTATACAGATGCGCTGCCTTCCTTTCTCCTCCCACCTCCATGGGCCACCGGCTACTTACACACCGCACGAAACGCGACAGCACAGCTGTCACTTTACGCCAGTCTCGTGTAAGCGAGAGGTACCTCCCCAGTCGTGCCGGCCCAATTCGACTGCATGCAAGCATGCAGTGTGGCACTACCTCTTACCAAATGTTAAATAGTAACTCTACACATTACGTAGAGTAGGTATATTTAGCTACAATTATTTTAACGATAGACTTATTGCACTGTACTACCTCCACTGGTCAATCATTACAGATTTAAATGGAACTGTCGAAACAAAATTAGCAGGTAAAGATAACATGGTAAAGTCACCATAGAAGGAATACAATTCTAGTATTCTACCATTCATGGTGCCAAGGATGTCCAAAGAAACTTCCTGATTTAATTAATGGCACCTATATAGAATAATAATATGACCATTATAAGTAAATAAAAAGTATATTGCCTATTGGAAAAAAACAATTACTTACGATAGGTACTTCTAAATCCTAAATTTACATTAGGAAATTAGAATTTAATTTTTTTTTAGAAGATTGATTAAATAAAATAGTTTATATTAAATTAAAATTACCGTTTAGTAAAAAAAATACAGCTGTAAATCAACGAGTCGAGCGGTTTGTCCTTTTTATAACATTTGGGGTGCGAATGCAAATTTTAACCCAAGTGCGACGTGCGTATCCAATTACTGTCATGTGAAACCACAGTTGCAAACATAGATATATAACACAATACACGGGGTATTGTGTTTTGTAGTTCAATTTATGCAAATCAATTTATTTAATATCAAACTAGATGCATCTATTATTGGGTACCTACTTTTTTTAAATGTATTCTCATATGCCAAACAATCCGACCATTTTAAAAATATTAAAAAAATAACTTAGGAATGCTGTCAATTATATTATGTTATGCTTGCGTATCTCTGTAATTCCAAGACTATGCCGGATAGGGTTACCCATACCGGACAGGGGGGTAGAGGCCGGATTAAGAGCAGCTTGACTCGCGGTCCCCACCCGTCTATCTGAATCAGCAGAGGGCGATCTGGATAGAAACGTGTGGCGGATCCGATTTGGACATTGGTGGCGTTCTCCTTTTGAGTACTCAGGTAGGATGGGAATTTGACCCCATTGCACAGTTCCACGTCGTAGTAGGGAGTGTTCGAAATTAAACGGCAAACGACCTTGCAACAATGATGCGTTGAATGAGATCTAGAGACTGAGAGACCTAGCCAGCGAGAACTAAAAAGTAAAAAAAAAATAAAAGCAATGTAAACTTTTAAAAAAGCTTTAAAAAGAAGAAAACATTTTTTTCATTTTAAATTGTAACTATCAACTTAATACCTATAACCTCATTATGCACAATTAATATGATTATAATAACTTGTCGCGAGGTTTAAGTACCTATCAATAATTAATTTAATTTAATTTTTTTTAACACCTACATACATTACTAAGTATGTTCATGTGAATAAATAAATGATTAAATGATAAAAAAAATGATTACTTTTAAACTTTGCAGATGTTACTTAATTAAATTAGGTCTAGTTTATTTACATGAGCGTTTAACTTTGTTGTGGATGAAGCTAGAAGCACGAATTTTCAATAGCCAAGAAGGCATTGTAGCATAGTAGGTAAACACGGTATATTTTATTCAATTTGAATCAGTAAATCATAAAATTGGTCGTAATTCTGTCACTAAATGACTGAATGATCATCAAAATTCTTAGGCACTTCTAGCAGACAGCTCTACCTATATAGCGCAGAGCTTCCAATCCCAATACTTCTCAATACTTCATTCATCATCCTCATCCACATCATCAGGTATATTTTATTCAATTTGAATCAGTCAATCATAAAATTGGTCGTAATTCTGTCACTAAATGACGCAGTGATCATCAAAATTCTTAGGCACTTCTAGCAGGCAGCTCTACCTATATAGCGCAGAGCTTCCAATCCCAATACTTCTCAATACTTCATTCATCATCCTCATCCACATCATCCTCATCCACATCATCAGGTATATTTTATTCAATTTGAATCAGTCAATCATAAAATTGGTCGTAATTCTGTCACTAAATGACGGAGTGATCATCAAAATTCTTAGGCACTTCTAGCAGGCAGCTCTACCTATATAGCGCAGAGCTGCCAAAACCAATACTTCTCAATACTTCATTCATCATCCTCATCCACATCATCAGGTATATTTTATTCAATTTGAAGCAGTCAATCATAAAATTGGTCGTAATTCTGTCACTAAATGACTGAACGATCATCAAAATTCTTAGGCACTTCTAGCAGGCAGCTCTACCTATATAGCGCAGAGCTGCCAAAACCAAT
>LUGF01053467.1:165457-175483 GCA_001625245.1 Calycopis cecrops
CACTGTGTGAGAGCGAGAGAGAGAGAGAGAGAATGGTGAGAGAGCCTTATTTCAAAATCCTAACAGCGCGCGTTCGCTCCTGATTGGCCCTCCTCAGCTCCTCCTGCAGCTGCGCTCTCATTGGTTCAATGCCAGCTTGCAAAGGATTTGCGAGAAAGAGACAAAGCTCTACAAAAAAATGAAAGCAAAAATGAACGCCACAGACAACGAATAATCTACTGTTTAGTAGATATTTAAAAGTAAAGTCATGTTATTTTTTCACATTATATTTCAACATTGAAGCTAGTATTTTATTAACATTGAATTATAAAAAGTATATATTTACGCGCCGCAATTTTTGCAATCAAATTAAAGTATTTAATAAAAATATTTATCTTCAAAGAACATTACATTTTAAATCGTCGGTCAAGCAGTCGTCGCCTCGTCGGCCAAACAGTCGTCGGTCCAACAACGAATGGGGCAATACGCGTGACTTTAATGTTTCGCAATGTTTGATTAATTGCATTAGTGAAGATAAAGTAGTGTATGCAACTGCATATAACACGGGTATTAAAACACTCGTGAGGTACTATTTTGAAACTCGCGTTCGCTCGTTTCAAAAATTCACACTCGTGTTTTAATACCCTTCTTTATATGACAGTTGCATAAACTACTATAACTAAATTGAAATGAACACACTACGCAAGTAATGAAATGTCTATGAAAATGAAAATGTTTTTATTCAAAATAGAATTGTACATATCACTTTTTGAACGTCAAAAATTATAAGTACCACCGGTTCTACCCTAGCCCTGTCCTGAGAAGAACCTGCGAAACAAACACCGGGCCTCATGAAGAAGTATCTTTAAATATACAAATACATTATCATATTATATAAGATATACAATCAAATTACTATAATTATTCTACAAAATCAGCGTGGGAGGAGGATACTATCTCCAAGGTGTGGTGTCTGACATATAATCTGCTACCTTATAATATCCCTTACCACTCAAACGTTCTTTAACAACATTTTTAAATTTCTTAATTGAAAGTTTTTGAACACATTCTGGGATTCTATTGTAGAGCGGTATACATTGCCCGCTAAAAGAATTTCTTATTTTAAGTCTAAAAAATGGTACTTCTAGTTTGTGCCCATTTCTAAGATTTCTATCATGTTTATCACTTTTCGTTCTGAATTCGTTAATATTCTTTCGTACATACAATACATTATCTAAAATGTATTGAGAATGAACAGTCAGTATACCAATTTTCTTAAATTTATCTCTAAGTGATGCAGTAGAGGTTAGTTTGTATATTGCACGAACGGCTCACTTCTGCAGCACGAAAATAGTGTCAATGTCGGCAGCGTTTCCAAACAACAGTATGCCTTAAGACTTAATGCTGTGGAAGAAGTTAAAATAAACTAACCTACTAAGCAGTATGTTCATCTGAGATTTGTCTTATTTTTCTAACTGCGAATCTTTTTTATCTTTTTTTTATTTCACCGGAATGTATGCGGTGCGAGTGCGCTGAATAATCCGCGAGGACTTGGCCGCTCTCGAGAAGGACTACGAAGAGGTCGGCATGGACTCCGCCGAGGGAGAAGGCGAGGGAGCCGAGGAGTACTAAGCTGTATTTATTAATTTATTCAGCGCACTCGCACCGCATACATTCCGGTGAAATAAACTGCGAATGCTGCCGAACTAAGTCTATTCGCAAGCTTGGTAATATGAGGACCCCACTGTAATTTAGAGTCTATTGTTATTCCTAAGAGAATTGTAGAATTCACTAGATCTAGAGTTTCACCATTTAGTAGTACATTGGTTGGAACTTGTCTAACATTAGGCAATATAAATTTAATACATTAAGACTTTTCAGTAGTACCATAATGGAAAGAGCTATTTACCTCGTTACAACTAATCCGCTGTCGCCTATGTTTAATAATAAACGATGTATCATCAGCGACTAGGACTATCTCATGATTGTCTTTAACAAGATATGGTAAGTCGTTTATATATTAGATAAATATAAGATAAAGAAATGGCCCCAAAATGGACCGTTGTGGGACCCTCGTTTCTATTTTGGTCCTGTTACTTCTCTTTTTATTTACCTCAACCCTTTGGGTTCTATTGTTTAACCCATTGAGTGCGGCGGACGCCGATCGGCGTCTTTTTTTTTTCTTTCCAGGTGCGGGAGACGCCGATCGACGTCAAATTTTAAATGAGTTTATTTTCTTCAAGAATTCAAATTATTAAAAAATTCTGCGAAATAAACGTTTACTTTTCCTATAGCTACGAGGTACTGAGAATAGTTTCTGTGAAATCATCTCTTCAAAAATTCAAATATTATTAATAAATTGCGGAAGACGCACATCGGCGTCTACCAGGAGTGAGTAACATTTAATCCATGATGCTTTTAAATTTTTTATATACACATTTTATTTGTGCAGATTTAAACATTTAGACGGTATTTTATGCTTGATTTATGAATAAACTTGCGAGTTACTTGCGTGACTTATGTCTATATATGAATATCAGTGTTTGACGAGTAAGATAAATTTACAGACCGGTGTAAAGTGTTAGCTTGCTGTCGCGTTTCGTGCGGTGTGTAAGTAGCCTGTGGCCTATGGAGGACAGGGGGAGTGGGGCAACGCATCCATGTATAAGCTATGCGGATGTCTATTGGCGTCAGTAGACATGAAAATGGCTCCGACTGCTCGTTCGCAATTTTTTTATAGTACCTGCAAGAGGTTGTATTATAAAAAAAATTAGGTATTAAACTATAGAATCTGTTATTGAAGATGAGATTTCTATTCTGTGGTAGTAGTAGCTTTAATCGGCAGCTGGATTCTCATATTAGTTAATAAAAAAAAATTAAGCGAAAAAAAGGTAACATGACTTCTTTCACTAGGAACTTGTATCTTTTTAAAATGCCTACATAATAATCACCAAGGATATTTAGTTCAAAGGGTTAAAATGATGAATGATAAAATATAATATGTATAATGTTTTAATGTAGTTTAGAAGTTACCAAAGGTTGGTATACTATGGCAAAATCAACAAATAATAAAAAAAAATAATTTAAACACGAATATCTATTAAATGTGGTGACTATTTAATGTAAAACGACTTATAATATATTATTTTACTTTTACTTACTATTTTGACCCATAATTTTTAGCAAAAACACTAATTTCTAAAGTTTTAACTATTAATGGCAGATTTAACTGATTGTGACAAAAATAAACCTCTTTACTTAGCTCCGCGTATATCTGTCTACAATTTACGAACTAACTGTAAGGACAGAAAAAAAATTTTTTTTTTCGAATTCTTATCCGGGTGCGGCAGACGCCGATTGGCGTCTAAAAGTTTCCTTATGAGGTGCGGCGGACGCACATCGGCGTCCCGTCGTAAAAGGCGGCCGCAACGGAGCAGAAATTGTAGTTTAGAGCGCCGCATTGAATGGGTTAAATATGAGGTCAAGAGGTTGAAATCCAAACCTACTATACCATAATGGTGTAATTTCCTGACTAATGTTTCATGTTGTACACAGTCAAGGGCATAGGAAAGGTCGCAAAACACACCTAGCGCATCCTAGGACTCTGCGACTATTTAAATTGTAAAACTTAAAAAAGTTCTTGAATCCGTGGCTGATTTATAAAATTATATGTAACTAAAAAATAAATCATGTAGCTAAAAAAAATCTGTGGTAGGACTTATGATTTCCCCTACATAACATGATATACAAAAGAAAAGATAAAAGATTATACAATTACCGTAATAACACGAGCAAATCAATCAAAATGCCCGGCTTAATAATGAACCGTCCGGTCCATGTGATAAATTCCAACTATTGCTTACGTTGATTTATTAATTAGACCACGGGCTGACGGGCATAATAATATGGACCGGTCTAAGTGATAAATTTATCAAATTGCCCGATGTTGTTGGGGACTATTCATAATACTCGGCTCTTATTTATACGGCCCGGTCACGTTGCCCGTAACATATATAGTTCAGATTTTATGGGAGTGAAATCGCGGGGAAAAGCTATAGTAGTTCAGTTACTATTCCGCTGCAGACGGGGCCATAAATATTTATCAGGTTAGGGTTGTATGCTAGCGACCTTAATAATTCACACAAGATTTGTACAGATCTTGGAGACATTGAACTATGTAAGACCTAAGATGAGCGGTAACACGAGTCTTAATCGATATTCGGTACGAGGCGCATTGGAAAGAACAGCGCGTAACCATAGCAACGCAGCGACGCTGGCGTGCGCACAGGCATTCTCCGTCTCGCGCATTCGACCGAATATTTTCTTCAACTTAATGCCGGCGACAGACATACAACTGACCTGCTGCTGCTTCTGCTGCGATACAATGACAAACTTCTGCGGCGGCGGAGTGAGCGGCACCGGCGACTGCGGCGCGCCGGATATCACCATGCTGCGCTGTGCCAGCGACTCTGTTGTGTCACCACGCAGCACAATAACATACGAAAATACATTTGCTCACATGCTAGAGGGATTTCGTGTCACAACAGTGACGCATTAGTTGCCCAGGGCATAGGGTAAAAGAAGAGAACATTGGTAGTCACACACCGTGTAGTAATACAACGAAGGGGCCAATAAGCCCATTTTATATCATAAAAAAATATAATGGCTTAATATTTATAGAATTACTTACACCTATTTTTTTTTATTTATTTATGTGTTGGCTAATCGGCTATTTTCCAAGTTTTCAAAAACCACTTCAGAATGTTTATCAGTGATCAAGGAACTTATACAACTTGTTGTTTTTAATTCTCATAAATATTTATCTCAAATTTTCAAATTATAAAATCCATAATTTTTACTTTTTTTTTAATATTCATTATTTATAAAATCCGCGAAAACGCTTCTAAAAGCAAAATGGCGTCTTGTGACGTAGTTGCTCTGTAAAAGCAATGACAAGTATCAAAAATCACTGGTAGAACTAGAACACTATTCAGAACTTTTACAGTTGACAAATCCATAAGTTGAGCTAGAAATTGGACAAGTTATTAGTGATGATGATTGAATGAATGAATGAAATATATTTTTCTCTCTATTGTGCATATTACAGAATACAGAAATAAAAATAAGTTACCTTATAAAGTGATTATCTAGTAATCAGTCGACACTAATCAGTAGATTTCGGAATGCGGCCTCTATGATGTGTTTGATATTTGACAGGTAACTACAATTACCATATTATGGAGTACGCGCTTGACGCGTCGTCAATTTCACGTCGTTTCGAGTCACGTGACTCATGAATAAAAATACGTATTTTCAAATAAAATATTGATTATTTACAAATTATGTTATTACATAATGACTGAATGAAAAAATCATATTAATTAAATTCAATAAGCTTTTATTTTTAATACTGGAAAATAGCCTCTTTGAACTTAGACTAAAAGTATAATAATGCGCGCGCCATTCTTTCTCTTCTTTAAATTATTTCATATTTTTTCGCAAAACATTGAAGACTTCACAGCTCTTACCAACAGTCTTGGTCTGTTGCGGCGTGTGCAGCGTGTGTTGCGTGTGTTGCGTGTGCGGCGTGTGTGGCGTGTGCGGCGTGAGCGCCGGCATGGGCACGGGCGCGGGCACGAGCGGCGGCGTGCACGTGACGACGGCGACCGCGCCGCCGCCACCGCCGCCAGCCGGCACCGTGCGCTGCTTGCTCACCAGCTGCTGCAGCCCCGGCCCCAGGTACCCGTAGTCGCGTCTGACACAACGCACGCACGTGTTATAAGCACAGATACAGCACTATTATATTTTCTTAGTTTCGGTCTCGGTACTTCCAAGATTTCCAAAATAACATAAATCAAAATTGAAACCCAGCCAAAAAGTCGCTCCCAAGGTTCCCAAAATCACATAAGCCCAAACTTAAATCTAGTCAATACTTGGCATGAAATATTAAATGTTTTTAACATATATTTTAAAAGTAGACTTCAGAGTAACATAAGCAAGCAGACGTAGTTTCAGTCGGCACCCGCATTCTCGAACACACAACTGGAAGTGGAACTCATCAGAGCGAGATGCTAACCTCTATAGCAGCAGCCGGCAACCCGAAGCTCGCCGACGTTTTACTTGCGGTCCGTGATTTTTTTGTAAATAAGTAAGAGCGGTTTCGCACTATGTCCGATCCGAATCCGTGAAAATATGATCCGTACTAGCCGTAGAACTATTTCTATGCTATTTTACGCACTAGATCCGATATCGGTCATCCGATTTCTTTCCGTCGTTCTAGAATGTCCATACCGGATATTTGACGGACGATAGTAGCCATAATATTATATAGGTATATAGTATTATATATTTTAGTAAGAGGTAGTGCCACACTGCATGCTTGCATGCAGTCGAATTGGGCCGGCACGACCGGGGAGGTACCTCTCGCTTACACGAGACTGGCGTAAAGTGACAGCTGTGCTGTCGCGTTTCGTGCGGTGTGTAAGTAGCCGGTGGCCCATGGAGGTGGGAGAAGAAAGGAGGGCAGCGCATCTGCATAGCCTCTACGCGGATGTTTGTGGGCGTCGGTAGTCATGAAAATGGCTCTGGCTGCTCGTTTGCCCTCCTATATCATAAAAAAAAAAAACAAAAAAATATATGAACGCTCGCGCACTGTCCGAGTTAAAGCCGAGCTGCGTACGAGCAGAGGGGCAGCGGGGAGTATACGGCTGGCTGGGTTTTCACGGATGCCAATCGGATTCGAATCGGACGTAATTCGTAAGCAATATCAGCAGGCAGTTCGACTTTTCTAGACCCACATTTTCACGGATGCTAATCGGATTCGGATCGGACGTAGTGCGTAATAGCCCTTATACCTACATATTAAAATGATATTAGGCTTCTAAGGCAAATATCACTAGTGTGGCCCTCCTTTTGTTCATTTGCCACCTTGTGGCCCTTGGCTGCCATAAGGTTGCAGACCGCTGCTCTGCTGCAGTAGGTCTAAGTAGGTACCTACTTGTACTCATCGGGCAGGTCCGGCGGCTGGCGCAGCGGGCGCACGACGGGCGCCAGCACCTTGAGCAGCTGGTGCTTGAGGTTGCCGGCCGCCAGCCGGTCGGCGCCGCCCAGACCGCTCAGCGCGCCCTCCACGCGCTCGCCCAGCCACCGCACGCGCGGCAGGATGAACACCTGCACAGGCAATAACAAGTGTACAATGAACACCTGCACAGGCACTTACAAGTGTACAATTAACAGCTGCACAGGCACTTACAAGTGTACAATTAACACCTGCACATTTCATTACAAATGTAGAATGAACACCTGCACATTTCATTTTATTTATATAATATCACATTTGATAATGTTCTGTACCTTATAAAATAAATACACGTATAATATAATACAACTTGGTTTATTGCGATAAGCATACCTTGACTACTTCGGGTCCTAGTTCCGCTAACCCTTGGACGGCCCCGTACAGAGAAGCTAAAGGCGTCTTCTCTGACTCCTTCATCGTGGCGACCATGGATGGGCCGCTTTCGTTGTTTGTTTGCGAAGGACATTGCAGTGCCCTTGAGAATAATCTGAAAAAAAAAATACATGAGGCATAAATAAAAATAAATTATATAAATGAAATTCAGTTATTTTAAACAATAATCTGCAGAATAATTCCTAGTTCTGAAGAATCAGTTGAAAAAAAATATAGCATCTAGTAATAGTAGATTTAATTTTTTTAACCTTTACTTTATCACTATACATAATGTCCAACAAATCGCGGCAACTGTTTTAATTTGATATCAGGAACCTTTGTTTAAAAATATTAACGTGACGTTCCGTAGGAACGGGAGGTATGAGCAAAAGTAATAGACGTTGAGAAAATTACACTTCCCTGCGACAAGTTGACAAACTTATATATGCTGGTGCTTGCATACATTTAGTATGAAACGAACTACATGCATAAGTTGGTAATGATTTTTCCAGTGATATAAATTTTATTTACCAATTTTTAGATTTATTCCTATATGTATACTGTAAGGTCTCTGTAAGGTTGCCAAATTTCAGAATTCTAGCTCAACGGGAAGTACCCTATAATTTTTCGAAAAAGTGCGTTTTCATACAAAATTTGTGCATAAATTGCTATAACTTTTTATTGGGTTAACTTAGAAGTGTGATCAAGGCATCAAGTGGTAACTGACCTCCGTATTTGACAAAAATTTCAGCTTAATCCCTTCATGCGTTTTAGAGAAAAAGGTCTTGACAGACGTACAGACAGACAGACAACAAAGCGATCCTATAAGGGTTCCGTTTTTTCTCTTTGAGATACGGAACCCTAATAAATAAAAACAAGGGGTACCTCGTAACTCTCGTTTGGAGGTTGTTGGTAGAGGTGTTGAACGTCTTGCATATCTGCGCCATGAGCCTCGCGGCGAAGTCCCGCAGCGCCCAGTGGTTGTCCACCTCGGGCCGCATGCACAGCTGACGGGACACTATGCACGTCGACACCGACGGTATCAGCTCGTGCAACTGGAATTAATATAACGAAAAAAAAATATATTAATTGCGACTTCGCTCGAGTGGTTTTTTTCAACAAAAAGTATCCGATAGCACTCTTCACTCTTTCAACTATCTCCATACTAAATATCACATCGAACCAATTTATGTGAAAGTAGGACAAACAAAGAAACACATATATTGCTCCTTAGTGCAATCTAATAAATTTTTTTTTATCGCACAATGCATAATGTTATTTATCCTACCTTTGTGTATCATTACTATTTTTTGTTCTATTTCTTATGTTTGTTTAATTTTTGTATAAAGTGCACAATAAAGAATAATCATTCATCATTCATTCATTCAATGTTATAATATGGTAGTCCTATTAAAATTTTACAATTCCCTCTTTTTGGTGTTACGATGAGGAGTATGAATTTTTTTAGAATTTGTCAGAACATCACATACAAATATAAAAATTAATTCTCTCTAGGTTATAAACGAGACAACATTAAGATGTAGATGACGTTCAAACACAAATGTATATACCTAAAGAAAGACATTCAAAATGATATAATTTAGATAATTCCAGTTACATAATTTACTCATTGTTACATGCGTTTACAGTTGTGGTTAACAGATATTTGTACACACACAAGGTGTATAATCTTTAAACACATATTGTATTCGTAGTTATATTTTTATATAAAAAAAATATTATCATCGTCAGCCCTTATAGGTCCAGCGCTGGTCAGGCCTTATTAATCGACATAAACACAGCCAAAACGCATCTGAACTTTACAGTAATATTATTATTTATACTTACATATTTCTCAAGGTATAGGGACTGATTGTCGAGCATGGCCTTTACCATACGCATCAAATATATCAAAAGAGCCAAGTTATTCTGCACCACATTGACTTTCACACCTTCTGAGATGAAAGTACACATTCTCGGTAGCATCTCGTGTAAGCCAGGATCACAGGCAAGTGACTGAAGCGCTTCCTAAAAATATTTAAATAAAATCTGTGTAAATAAAATATAAGTAAAATTTAAATTGTTTATTTTGACGATAATAACATCTCAATAATCATTTCTAATAATTGTCTCTCTGTCTGTCAGTCATTCTGTTTCTACGGAATAACCTCTGATACAGCGGGACCAATTTTTATGGAGATTTTCATGGAAATTTCCCTCAAAGATAGAGTATCATACAGAACAGGACATAGAAAACCAGCAATCTGGAATAAGCTGGAGCGGATCGCTAGGATTAAATATCTAAATGAGTCTTTTTAATGTCATCAATGACATTAAAAAGTTAAAAGTGGGTACTTAAGACCACATTAATTTATAACCAATCCTACAATGTCATGACTTATGAGTGAATTTATATAAAGTTGTAATATTTTTTTACAAACAATCATACAAGCTCGACTGCTAAAGCTCTGCCATTAGCTTTTTTGTCACTCAATTTTACAGTAGAGTAGTCACATTCAAAGAGATTCACAAAATACAATGAAGAATGTTACGAGGGCTGCCTTTTAAGTTTTGTCGTTTGAAATAAGTATAGACAA
>LUGF01053474.1:0-14966 GCA_001625245.1 Calycopis cecrops
GCGGAAGAACGGTTCTCGAGTGGCGGCCTCGCGCCGGAAGATGGAGTGTTGGACTCCAACCCGGTGGATCGACGACTTGGTTAAGGAGAATAGTTGCATGCAAGTTGGTCGTGACCGTGACCTTTGGCGCTCTGTGGGGGAGGCCTGTGTCCAGCAGTTGACGTCTTCTGGCTGATGATGATAATGATGAAATAAATAAATAAGTTGTATTTGCATGAACATTTACAGTGGTCGAATTTTATATTCTGTATACAATGTGTCGGACATTTTTCAGTTGCGTGCAAAATCACATTTCATTATAGGCTCAATAATTTGATTAAATTAATTTCATGAGGTTAACAATTCTTTGACATTATAAAATATTACTGTCAGCAACCATTTTTTTAAATTAAAAAAAAAATGCTTCTTATTTAGGTATTTTATATATTTTGACGATAGCTTATTATAAATTTTAACACACTTTGCATGACATTTTTTAAAATAAGACTGCCAGATATTTTAATTAAAACCAGTCTATTTTGATTCAATAAAAATTTATTAGGTACAGTATCCATTGCTGACGGCCATCCGTCCGATGTTAAAAAAGTGGATAGGGCGTCTCGGCGGAGCGCTCTCTTTTCACCTCACACAAATTTTGACGGGAGACGGCTGCTTCGGCAGTTATTTGTGTGAGGTGATCAGATGAGAATCTATACCGTCGTGCCACCACTGTGACAATGACCGGGATACGGCAAGCCATACGTTGGTTGAATGCCCTGCTTGGGCAGAAGAAAGAGAGAGGCTCATCGCTGTCATAGCCGAAGAACCCTCACTATCAGCACTGATCCGGACTATGCTTGATAGCGAGCCAATTTTTTTTTTTTTTTTTTAGGTAAAATATACGCTAGCAGACTGAGAGCCCAGTGCAGCTTCATCTGTATGAGAGGCGAGTGCCTTAAGGTAGCTCGAGCCTCTGTAATTTGTGGTCGATGGGGGTGCAGACCCCCCCTTTTTTCCCAGCTAATCTGCGAGGAGGCAAACCGGAATATTGCGATTTATATACTATTATTATCTTGGCCAGGAGGACAGCGGGTGTCCTCCTTTCCCCCCCTCTGACGGAGGGGAGCAGCTCACGCGAGGCAGCTAAAAAGTGGCCGACACGGGTCTTGAGCTAGAAGAGCTCTATGAGCTATCATGACTGGGGGGCGATCAGTTTTATTAGACCTGAGTAGTTCGGTATGCTGCGTGTTCCAGCACATCAAAACGTAGTAAGGAGAGTACCATGTAACTCTCCTGAGTAGAGCCCACTACGGCAGGTGTGCTGCGTGTTCCAGCACATCAAAACGTAGTAAGGAGAGTACCATGTAACTCTCCTGAGTAGAGCCCACTACGGCACCCGCTGGTGAAGTCGCGGTTGTATGTTATCGCGTTCCCGTGGCTTTTCCAATTGGGCGGATGTGCAGGAACACCGCTGGGGTTGAGTGGGTAGGGGGAGCAATGTATACGCTTTCGAGTCCCACATACCAATACCATAATTATGATATCATTATGGTAAGAGGTAGTGCTACACTGCATGCTTGCATGCAGTCGAATTGGGCCGGCACGACCGGGGAGGTACCTCTCGCTTACACGAGACCGGCGTAAAGTGACAGCTGTGCTGTCGCGTTTCGTGCGGTGTGTAAGTAACCGGTGGCCCATGGAGGTGGGAGGAGAAAGGAGGGCAGCACATCTGTATAGCCTCTATGCGGATGTTTCTGGGCGTCGGTAGTCATGAAAATGGCTCAGGCTGCTCGTTTGCCCTCCTATAACATAAAAAAAAAATGCCTAAGAGCATTCCCCGGCGAAAAAAAAAAGAGAAAAAAAGGTACAGTATCCATTAAAGTTGTAAAGTTTTTTTTATTATTTTTAACAAATTTGGCCATTAAAAAAATTTACGTTTCGTGAGTAGTAAATTTTTTTAATATTTGTAATTAATATTCCAAAAATTAAAATTTTTCTTCGTGATTTATGTAGGGAATATTAACTATTGCTTATACGTTTTTTTTAACAATCAATATTTTTTGTATATTGGAAGAGTTTCACAATATAATAAGGCCTTATCTTAAGGTTAATGATACATATTCAACTATATTAGTATCTATATTTGCTGTAAACGAGTGAAACATACAAAATATAATATGTATAACACCGCTGCAAATAACTTCTCAGGGCGTAGCTTGCTCTTGCAGCAGTGTCACCTATATTGCTAGACTATTACTGCCTAATCTAGGATTATGCCATCTGGCTGACCAATACTATTCAATGAAAACTCTTGGATAATTATATCATTTATTTAGTTGTATATTTTACCCATTTAACTAATATACATTCTCGTCATATTATAATTAACCTAATTAAAACATATTCTCCATTCATAATTATTTAGTTACCTACATTCGGAGAGGTTCTGTCCACAGACCCCGTATCGGAATGAATCTATTTTTTTTCTCTGTCAAACAGAAACAAACTCCGAATGTTCTACGCTTTTAAAATTTGAATTGTTATATTTTTTTAATAGAAAATATAACAATTTCAGAGGTTCCATTCATACTCGGTCGTGGAGGTTCTATTCCTCTGCTATACATTACATATGTTGTAATATTTTTAGTTTATCCATTACTTCTTGTCCATCATATTTATTTAATTGTACAGATTTTTTATTATGATCAATCCATATAGGATTTGCATAATAGTTTTATTTTAATTAATTTTTAAATTATTGTATGTCAGATATTAAATTATGGATTTCAAAATAAAATAAAATGTTATTTACCTTTTAATATTATTAATGTCAGATTTTTGTAAGTAAATACAATAGAAACGTCTTTTGCGAACAATATTAGGTTACAATTATTAGTATTGCATGTAATTTGTCTTTGATATAGAAAAAGAATAATAAGGGACCCAGAACTGTTCCCTATGGTATACCGTAATTTTTAATTGAATAATCTGATTTATAATTAATAATTTCATTACTTCTATAAATGTTTTCTATTACGAAGCATTGTTTTTTCATATTCTCAATAAAAGTTTATAGCAAATAATATTTTGATGTATATTACTAGTACAAAGTTGGTCTAATGCGGTTTTTAACAAACATCTTTCAATATAAAACTTACAATATTTTGATGCATAATTTTAATAATGTTATTTTTACATATCCTACTAATATTATAAATGCGAAAGTTTATATTGTTTGTTTGTTTGTTGATTTGTTAGGTACTCCTTCACGCAAAAACTGCTGAACCTATTTTCATGAAATTTGGCACACACAGAGCATATTATTAAGAGGTAGTGCATACATGCTTGTAACTGAATTGGGCCGGCACGGCCGGGAAGGTACCTCTCGCTTACACGAAACCAGCGTAAAGTGACAGTTATACTGTCGTGTTTCGTGCGGTGTGTAAATAGCCGGTGGCCCATGGACTGCTCGTTTGCCACCTATACCATAAAAAAGGTGAGTATATAACTTGGATTAACACATAGGATAGTGTTTATACCGAAAAATGTTCCTGTGGGATGTCATGGGAAGGTTTCTATTCGCCACAGGATGGAAATTTACGCAGGTGAAACCGCGCGACGCAGCTAGTTGATAATACATTATTATACATCCAAGGTTTTGCTCGAAAAAAAATACTTTTACTGGCTGCGACAGCATGAAAATATGTCGTAAAAAAGAGTTCTATGCCTGCAACACCTAAAAATCTAACCTACTCGGTGTTCGTGGAAAAAAAAAGCTATTCGAGATGGATATACCTAGATCGCTGCTCAGCAAACACCTTTCTCTACAACCAGGTGCATTGTCCAAATAAATGGGCATTGCCTCAATGAAATAATCCATGGAACGAATGAAAAAAAAATGCTACTAATATTAGGTGAAAATTACTCAAACTAACTTCTAGTTCGAATATTTTTCACTATCACACTACGTTAGTTAAGTGATCGATTAACTTAAAAAACCTTATTTGCCTACATTTCATTAACACAATAAATTATTTATATATTGGCGAAATGTCTGATATAAACTGCTTTAAATGCTGTAGATGATTATTTTGAACATTACTATGAAATCAATCAATTCAAGAACGGTGGTCCTTCATAAGTTTAGAGGACTCATCAGAAAACTTGGGATTGGCAAGAATTCAAGCAATTCTGCTGAATCTTGTACAACAGATACAATAGACTCTTTAAACCGGCATTTTACATCCTCATCATTCATTTTTCATGCCGATAATAAACATAATACCCTCGAATCTCTGTCTCGTTTACCCACACCCGATTATCCTTCTTTCCTTTTTAATGATTTAACTGTGGGTGACGTCAATAGAAACATTCTGGCGATACCGTCGAACGACGAAGGTGCTGACAGCCTTAGTAGGAAAATGGTACTTACTGTTTTTGAAAAAATTGCACCAATTCTAGTTTACATATTTAATTATTTTCTTCAGCACGGCAAGCTTCCTGCCATATGGAAAGACGCTAATGAAATACCCTCCCTAAGAAAACTAAACCTTCATCCATTCCCGATCCCGATTTCTATTTTGCCTTTTCCTTCAAAAGTATTGGAACGACTGGTACACGAACAACTTACTTCTTTTACTCTTCTCTTTGCACTCTTTATAAATTCTATCACAAAATCTTTATCCTCTCTTTTTCATTTATACGCTGATGATCTCCTAATTTATAGGCCAACATCTCTTGAGTAAATAACTGACAACATAAGGGCATTCAACATTGATCTCTCTTTAATCTCCTCGTGGAGGAATCACGCCCTTAATCCAATCAAAACACAGGTTATTATAATTGGCAGTCCAAAGCTTATCTCACGGATTGATTGGACCATTGTACCTCCGGTTCTCGTCAAGGGTACTATAATTATACCATATTCTAAAACTGTCAAAAATCTTAGAGTGTACCTTGATGAGAACCTGACCTGGTCAATCCAACTTAAGGAGACCAGTAGAAGAGTATATTATGCGACTTGACACTCGTTAAAACGTCTCCAATAAGTGCTTCCAATTTCTACAACAATCTCTATTTCCAATTCCTTATTTCGTTCCATTCTCGATTACGCTGACACGTGCATCACAAAAGTAAATGAAGATCAATTGAGTAAAGTTGAGTGCCTCCAGAATCTTTCTATTCAGTTAATATATGGATTGCGAAAATATGACCATATTTCAGATTTCCGTTCTAAACTGTGTCTAAAGTGGCTTCTTGTCCGTTTACGCCGGAATGCTCGTATTCTAAATAGTCTCTATAGTATTTTGCATGATCCTAAGTGCCCCGTTTATCTAAAGGAACAATTTAAATATCATAATACAGACTTAAAAAGCTTCGTTCGTCAGAAAATCTGCTACTAGATTTACTTTTACATCGAAGTAAATATTATAATTAGACATTCACGGTGAGATAGCTCACTAGATTTATAATACAGGATTTTTAAAACGCATTTTGTATTTATAAACTTGACTGTCATTTGAAAATTACTCGTAGTACCTTAGCTAACAGGGCTTCAACAATAAATTGAGATGTAGCATGTCCAATTATGACGGATTTGAACGGATAAGCCAGCTTAGTCGTAGCAACTTATTTATATAGCATATTATTAACAGAAAAGATAATCATTATAACGCAGCTAATGACAATACATGCATGTGATTTAATGATAAACATTTGACTCACACAATAACACTTTTTATCAATTGCTAACGACGTTTATTAATCACATATTACACCAATCTTGACATGCTATCATACAAGATCAAGAATGTTCAAACGATTAATATATGTATCTCAAGATAAGTTATCAAAATAGAAGTCAGGTCTATTGGTTTGAATGAAAAGAATTCCTAAGAATTCCTATTCGCATTAATTATAACAAAAGGGTAGGTATATTTTTTTTCTATGGGCCATGTAACTTTATAATTGATAGTTCTATACAAAGCTCTTGATCTAGATAGTTGGTTGATGCAAACTAATACGTCTATATTAAAAATCAGAGGCAGTTTATAAGCTAGGTTTTAGCTGGTGAAAAGAAAATAGACATGTCACCTATGAAGTATCGTCAGAACGCCAACACCACGACCGAGCCAAACAAATGTAATTATTTTATGAATGTACTTGCAATGTACATGGAAATTTTTTTAACTATTTTAAATTACAATTTAATCTTTAATTTTTATTGTTAACCTGAAATAATCCATTTAAACAGTATAATTTATACATTTTATGCTTAAAGCAACGGTAAATCGATCCGAAATGGATGTGTGTTATATATGTGTATATATGTGAATACGTTTATGTAGGGACTTATATTTTTTATGAAAAATATTTTTACTTTTGTATTTGTCATAAAATAAAGCAAGAAACTGACGATAAAAACAAAAACAAATATCGAAGTTACTTCGAGTCGAAAGTAATTATTAGTTCTCGCAATGTATTCTTTGGACTTCTTGATATCCGCTGGAATAACTTAATTTTGTATGTAGAATATATATTTGGAACTTACAAAGCCAAAACGTATCCTCCTTCATAATTACACTTTTTGGATTGCCCCTGTATATAATAAGGACTAACGTTTTGACGTTACGAGCGACCAACCTGCCATATATTAATTTCCCAAAGGACACAACATAGCAGCAAGTTTTGCGGATTCTATTATCTATAGGCGGCGATAGTTCCGTTCCACAAATTTTGTTCCACATCAACACTTTTACTATTATTTAATTCAACTTCTAGTTTCGTCATCATCATTCAGACCAGGCTGGCGCAGTGGTGCAGGGCTCAATTAGGTGGAGCATGTTGCGCCAGGGGTCGCGGGTTCGATTCCCGCCTTGGTCATAGATGTTTATCTGCGTATTATGTGTATTTCTATAATAAAAATATTAAATATATAAAATTTCTTAAATTTATAGAACATATTAAATATATTCCGTTGTCTAGTACCCGTAACACAAGTCCTTATGGTACTTAGCACGGGGCTAGGCTAACGTGATGTGTAAAGTTCACATATATTTATCTATTTATCATCATCATCAGCCTATTTCAGTCCACTGTTGGACATAGGCCTCTCCCATAGCACGCCACTGGCCTCGATCCTCGGCTAGCCTTTCCCACTTATCAGTAACTTCTAGTTTACTGATACGTTATCTATAAACTATTTTCTATTTATTTTAAATTCCACCTCTGGTTAATCCGCTGTCACAAAACTGATAAAGGATCTTTTGCCGTGACGTAAACCTTATCGCAAAAGCCTACAACATAATTTGCCTACTTTTCGGTGACCGAGTTTCTTGGCGATCCATGAAAGTCAGCCACAGATAAGATAGTTTTTAAGAAAATTCTTTCGTCAAATATTTTATTTTGCTCGGACATCATGATCGAGTTTCCCAATTGATGGGTCTTTGGATGAACTTGAGAATGAAGTTGGCCAATACAAAAGCCAAGTAGGTACAACGTTCATCTTGCTGGGGACTCATTTTTTTAAGTTGTTGATCATTTATACCATGATACACAACCTAGTTAGTAAATCCAATTTCAAAACGGAGGTCGGCCGATAAATCCAACTCGGATGGGCAGCGATAGCTAGAGACGAAAAGATCTTTCGTCTAAAATGAAAATTCGTAAGTGTTCGACTAGTGCAAATGTGGTCAAAAATATTTATTTATTTTATTTCTGATTGAAACGTGATGCAGCTTTGAACAGAGAAATGGAAAAAATAGGGGGAGGCCTTTGCCCAACAATGGGACAAATAATGGTCTTGATATAATAATAATATAATTTTATTTCGGCACTCGGCACAAGAGTACCCCTACCGACTAAAAACCACTGCGAGAGCCGTCTGCCGCCGAGGCGGGATATCCTGGATCTATAAGCAACAGGACAAAATGTGGTTATAAATATGCTCCGAGTAACTCAGCGTAAGAAAGAGCTCTGCTCGGTTTTTCCCTGCGAGATATGATCCGAAATTCGGATATCCCTAAGACAAAACAAAAAAAGAGTAACCAACATAATTCAGAAGCTAAGCAAGGTCAATTGGCAATGGGCAGGCAAAATTTTTCGCATAGCCCAACCGCTTTGGTAGAAAGGTTTTAAGGTGGCGGCCCTGCACCAAAAAGGGCGGTGTTGGACGGCCTCCCACCTGGAGTCCTGAGAGCCACTAGATGCAAGCAGTTTGAAACCATGACCCGTGTGGGAATGGTCTAGCTACTGATGATGATGAATTAATTTTGTCTTCGAGCATTATAAACTCGAGCATAATATCTATAACCACGTAACAATCCAAAACCGCAACTTACAGACGTCCCGTTGCTCCTACCAAGGAAGTGTGTGAGGTACGATCGGCATCTAGGTAGGTACAATTACATATTCGCAATCACTGCCCTAAAAGGTTTGAGTTTACACTTACTTTAGATCACAGAGTTAGGGCATTGCAAGAGTTATCTAAATACGCCTTACAAAGCGATACTTTAGCCAATGGTCATTTGTGTATAAAAATTTAAAACCATTGAATATAAAGCATTAGTAAAAATCTTTAGATGAGTTAGAAAATAAAATATACAGATATTGGTAACACAGAGACCAATTGAGTCAAAACACCAATGTACATGACCGCACATAATGATGCCAAATCAAAAAGGGTTTGGTTTATTGATTACATTGTACAAGTCCATCTATTATTATTGTCCTACGTCATGTATTGGTATTATTAGTATTAGTCATAAAACGAATAAGGACTTGGGATTGTCATGATTTATTTTCAACACAACATTATTGGATCATTCCAGTGCCTGGGACTGTTGTAACTCATGCCCTTGTCAGGAAAACTATAAAACGTGATGCAAAGGATCGTCAGGCGTCAATAAAAATACCGATTCATTTATAAATCGGTATTTTTATTGACGCTTTGGTATTTATTCACACCGGGGATTTACGTAGCAACGTTTTATTTTCGTAAACTATAAACATCCGAGTCGTTTACAGAAGTTTCAGTGCGCAGCCCAAAGCGTTCATTAGAGCATCCTGATTGGTACTCGCGAATAAATACGACCAATTACACGATGAATTAAGATAAGGACTGTTATCTTGTGTTTCGTTATAAATTATGGATAAGCGATAAAAACAATTAAATCAGTACTTATATAACCGCGCGCGAACACAATAAACTTTAGAAATCGAATGTAAAAGCGATAATTCTCAAAATGTTCTCAATATTCGTGGTCCTCTTGGGTTTGAGTGCCGTACACGGTAGAAATGTACCGTACTATGAAGGACTCCAGGAACAGGACGACTCTCAGTTGGCATACAACCCGTAAGTACCTACCTATTCATTCCGTAATCCTCAAGATTGTGTGTTGTAAATTATAGTGCAAGCATTACAGCTGTAATAATCTAGTAATGGGGATACCTTCCCATTACTAAATTAGAGATCTCATATACATCTAGAGATCTCGCATGATTCCGTGAGTGAAAACTATACCGTGGAATTTTGAGCAGCTTGTGAGTTTCCAGTGGCCCATTGTAGTAGATAGAAAGAATATGACCATGCTATGCAGTATATCAATTATATGCACACCAAAAGTCAGCGAGCGTGTTGTTTCCCCCCTTATACGATAAAAGATGCATATGGCAAAAAGTTCAAAGTCCTACACAAGTCACAAAAATCGTCACCAGTTTGTTGGTGAGTTTTTACTTTACACCCAAAAACACTTTACTTACTTATTAAGCTAGGAATACATGTTCTATTTCATGTTTTATTGTCTGGTCAGATTATCTGATAACTTTTTTCCAAGTCAGACGTCGAAGCATCGAATCGAAAATGTACGAGTATTACTGTTGAAACAAAATAATGACAAAAGCTTTTCGACAGCCAGGTCTAATACCATGTCAGTAAAAAGTTGGACTTTCAGCCAGATAGTCGATCAGACAATCTGACACAAAATAGCTCGTATATTCCTAGCCTGAGTAGCCTCACCAATGACATGAACGATATACCTACAACACGACTAGTAATTTCAAGCGGGTTGCTAACATTGCATAATAATTAAAACTTGATTTTCACATAGATGACGATGAAGATGTCTCTGCGAAGAAAGAAAGAAACCAAACAAATGTTTTTATTTTCTTTGTTTGTTATCTATCTATTGTGGCGATTTTCATTTGTATGCAATGCAATTCTTATCTAAAGTATTTATTAAATGAGGCAACAAAGATATTATATAGTTCTTTGTGTTTACCATCAATAGGTAACTACGTAAATTGGAATAGATATATTGCACCATAAAATGAAATAAGTATTTTATTATATTTTTACATACTTTACATAAACTTGTATGTATCAATGTAATGGAATAAAGTAAATTTTCAGCTATCCAAATAGTTTAAAAATTTTAAACTATGTATTTCAAAATTTTTTAAACTATGAATTTCTAAAGAAAACCGATAACAATACGCCATTTAAGTTTAAATAATTGATTGTGCCTAGAGGTTTCACCCTCAAATCTGTCCCAAGGTTCCATTTGGACAGGATATTCACATTTTCGTATTATTAGTATTTTGTACATCAAGATTTCTATGCTACAAACTATAGATACCTATCTGTTCCAAACTTCACCTAAAAGGCGTTTAGTTTCGGCTCGGAACTATGAACATTCGCAACATACTTTATATGTTATAATTATGCTATTGGTATATAACATATAAAGTATGTTGTAGGATAGTAGGAAGAACGAAATTCGCACGAATTGATACTTTATGCGGCAGGAGCTAACTCGATAAGAATGAACGTCATTCTGAAGCAAAGGACAATTAAAGACGTGAGCGAACTATGTACGTAAAACGTGTGACTTCCGCATTAACCGGTACTCCTACTCAGTTGGAATCGTCCCAAGAAACTAAAAAACAGCTATCGTGGGCAGATTATAAGCAATAAGCATAATGTGAGTGGCTAGAGAACTAGAAGAATGAAACAAACAGAGAATAGAAAAGAGATAGGACGTCGTTATCGGTCAGGTTGAAAGCAATAAGCATTGTGAAATAGAGTTGCTAGAGTAGATACCACAAGAATGAAACAAGCAGAAAAAAAATATAGGACGATGTTATCGGTCAGGTTGCAAGCAATAAGCATTGTGTAATAGAGTTGCTAGAGTAGATACCACAAGAATGAAACAAGCAGAAAAACAAGATATAGGACGATATTATCGGTCAGGTTGCAAGCAATAAACATTATGTGTAACAGAGTTGCTAGAGTAGATACCACAAGAATGGAACAAGCAGAAAAAAAAGATATAGGACGATGTTATCGGATAGGTTGCAAGCAATAAACATTATGTGTAACAGAGTTGCTAGAATAGATAACAAGAATGGAACAAGCAGAGAATAAAAAGAGATAGGACGATGTTATCGGTCAGGTTGCAAGCAATAAGCATTATGTGTAATAGAGTTGCTAAAGTAGACACCACAAGAATGGAACAAGCAGAGAATAAAAAGACATAGGACGATGTTATCGGTCAGGTTGCAAGCAATAAGCATTATGTGTTGCTAGAGTAGATACCACAATTATAGTCGAACGAGCAGAGAATAAAAAAGATAGAACTATGTTATCGGGCAGGTTGTAAGCAATAAATATCATGTACTCATAGAGTGGCCTGAGAACTTCAAGAATGGAACGAGCAGAAAATAAGAAAGATAGAACGACCACTATTTTCAATTATTCAACTTAAAAATAAATGTTGTGTGACTTGGCCGATGACTTATACCCACTAACGTACAAAGAATGTTGAGTCTTAAGTCTTATCCAGTAAATATTGACACTCAATACGCGAACAATATAAAGAAATCGCAGTAAGGAACCTTAGACTTGGCACGACATAGTCTAGATTAGATTAGAGATAAATGAGCAGCTCCATTGAGACTTGGCTTGTTTTTTTTTACAGAATGCATTTGGTGTACTCTGGATAAGACTATATTGGGGTGCACCGGATCTATCAGCAATTGATATAGAATGAAATAGAAATTTATTTATAGAGTCTTCTTCGGTAGAGGACAACGTAGAGCCAAATCAAAAACCAAAACAGGGATCTAAACAAGGCGACAGTTTTATGATAGTGACACAGTATCTAATAATATGGATGAAAATAAAAAAGTATCGGTTCTGAAATGGAGTAATAGTAATTGAATGTTTGTTTTAACATTCTTTCTTAATAATATCAAATCTTCTTCGTTGGAGGTCAAAAGAGGGACCTTACGGTAACAACCGACACCAAAAAATATCCGCGGAATCCAGGGAATCCTGATATTTTGCCTTACGTTTCCTCTTCTCTCTGAATAGGCCAACGCATGAAATACTATATAAAGCTGGCTTCTCACTGCGCGTGCTACTACGCGCCGCGCCGCTCCACGCGCAAGGACGCGCTACGCGACACACCGCGCCACCCAACAGAAACTGACGCGGCGCGGCGCGTACCGTTGGTTGGTGGATGAATGTGTATATATGTATCGATCGCCTACACTCGCGAGCCAGCGCCGCTCCTTTGAGGTTACCGACTTTTAGCGGATAGGTCGCGCCACGCCGCGCCTGCCCGCGCCGCGCCGCACCTAGCTCTTCACACTGCGCGGGGCGCGTGCGGGCGCGGCGTGGCGCGGGCTAACACGCGCAGTGAGAAGCCAGCTTAATAGTGATCAATTAATAACGTCGGTATAATGTGAGGAATATTACCGGTATACAAGGTATACAAAGTCTACACGAAACGCACATTTACGATTCCTGACTTCTTTAACTCATTATCGCCTCATTAATACAGGACGCAAATGATACTATTAGGACATCTTAAAAGTTATTTTTATTCTTTTTCATTTAAATATAATAATTTCCTTTTGTGAAATGAAAATTCCAGTGCACGCAACGGGGACGCTGTTCCCTATCAGCCCTATCCCTGTCCGGGACGCCAAGAGCTCGTAAACGGCGTATGTCAGCAGGTTTGGAATTTGAGGAAGGACTCCTTCGAGTAAGTCAAATTAATAACAGACGCGGATCTAACCAACGCAACCGTCACATAACTTTGTATCAACAGAGGGGGCGCAGGTCGGCCAGTATTAACATAAATAGAAATATAACCTTTATAGGTCTTCTTTCGTAGAGTACAAAGTCGAGTCGCCATTGTCAATGCGATACGTTAAAATGTTCTTTTTCCCTAAATCTACTGCGGCACCTTTCAAAATTAACAATCCGTACGGTGGCGACCCCAAAACGTACTTATTTATCTCAAAGCACATTGACGTCGATCGATGACTGTCATACGATATCAGTCTAATAATAAGCAGGGACGTAAATAATTCTATTAAAATTACTTAAAATAAGCCAGTGGACGCTGACTGAATGGCAGCAAGGAGATTGATTTATCTATAACTATCAATTTAAATGCTACCCAAATAGTTAAACAAGTACTACTGCAATAGGCACAATCAAATGAAATGAAAGCGAGTGATTCAATTTCTTTTATAATGTAAATCCTGGGCTCATTTTGGAGTTCCACGTATCAATAATACCAATACCTATTAAAGTTTTACATTTAGATATAATATATACGTTTTTGTAACATGAAAATTCCAGAGACCGCAACATGATCAATGTTCCTACGAACTGTCCGGATGGCCAAGAGTTCATAAACGACGTATGTCGAGATGTTTGGAGGAGGCGCTAACACGCGTGTGTAAGTGATTAGATTGTATAAAAAGTAAATATCAAGTAGATTCAATAGAAGTTCTTCTACGGTAACGTGGCTCGAGACGTGAATCAAATAAATATTAAAGCATATGTAGATATAAAGTTCTCTATACAAACGTTTAATAGCGTGACTAGCTCGTCAATATCAGCATCAAAATAAATAAATTCAATCTTAAAATTATATATTTAAAGTCAAATTTACAAAAAGCAAAAGCAATTAATAACTAAGGTTCCAGAATTAATATCTAGAACAAGGAATGAGTGCAGTCGAACTGTTCATGCGTGTTATTTTCTATCTTTGTATTTTTACTCGTTTTGCCTGCTATACAATTATAGCAGAAAGCGATAAGGCGATTGCAAACGCCCATTGGTATCCGCAAGGTATACAAGTACGTGTAAATACGTTGACATTCTTCATACCACCCTCCCACAAAAATCGAATGACGGAAGATGATGCCTATCCATATAAAGAAAGAGACAAAGCTTGGTTGCAGCAAAATTCTATAATTAAATGTTTTTTTCATTTCGTCGTTCTTTTATATTTTTAATAATTAGGGGCGAAGTCTCGGTTCCGAATGTCATCACTTACAACACTGATGAAATACCTTCAAGTTTCAGCGCTGGGGTATATTGGACGAGAAGATTTTTTAATTTCCTGAACGCTGCCCAACCGAGTTGGATTCGGCGAGTGACCTTTCTTGAAATTTATTTGCCTTTAAAAAAAATAATCTAATCAGATGTCGTTTCGATTTGTTTTTTATTTCAGATCGCGTTATCTAGATGTGGCTGAGTAAAGTAGACGTATCTATATCGCAGTGGAATCACTTTCAATTATATTAAGATCAATAAAAGTTTTAATATTGAAATGATATTTTTTTACTTAATACAGCCTCAGGTGCATAAAAATGTCAAAATGTTATCACAAATAAAAAAACATAATGACGTAATTGTACTTGAAATAAATTCAGAATAAGTACAAAAACAAAAAAAAAAACAATAATAATAAATCAACTTCCTTAATCAGATAATAGTTAATAGAACAGGATCATTTCTAGATTTGTTTCGACTAAAATAAAATATAGTTGTCATATATATTAATTGATAAACAGAAAAAAAAGCTTTTCAAATTAACCGCATAATATTAATAGCTTTTATCTACACTAATGTTGTAACATTCTACTTATGTTTTCAATACTTGACTTATAATGACTACTGTTATAGC
>LUGF01053474.1:20353-39415 GCA_001625245.1 Calycopis cecrops
AAAGGAAGGCAGCGCATCTGTATAGCCTCTATGCGGATGTTTGTGGGCGTCGGTAGTCATGAAAATGACTCCGGCTGCTCGTTTGCCCTCCTATACCTATCATTAAAAAAAAAAGTAAATAACAATATGTCATATGATATTTAGTTTTTAATTACAAAAAACTTTTACTTAGATCGAATATCGATCTTGGCGGGATCGTTAGTATATATAAAACTCTTCGTTACTGAGTGACTGACAGACGAAACTACAGTACCTAGAAATTTGAAATTTGGTACACGGCTTCTTTTTATGATGTAAATGAGTACTAAGAAAGGATTTTTAGAAATTCAACTTCTAAGGGGATGAAATAGGGGGGTGAAGTTTATATATGGAGTATCAGTGATTTTGTTAAATTAAACGCGGGTGACACCGCGCGGCACAGCTAGTATAATACATAAGTTATCAAGTTATATAACTTATATATTTAATAATATATAGTTGATAGTAAAGATAGAAGATAAATCTGGCGACAAATAAAATCAGTTTATTTACACGAGCAAATATTTTTTTAAGTTTTTTGCTTTTAATTTATTTTAATGGTAAATAATATAATAATGCATATTTGACAGCAAAAGCACGCACGCTTTGACGCAAGCGATTTGATGCTGCTTGAAAAAAAGCTTATTACCATAGAGATTGCGCTATCATTAGTTACCACTAATGATAGCGCAATCAAGGCGACGCTGGTATTTTGCCTTCCTTTCCCCAACCCTACGCACGGGTCCACGGTAGATAGTTCCGATTTTTATATACACATGAAATACCTACATTCCGTTGATCTCATTATCTCTTATAAAATGAATAACCATGGTTAATAATCGAAATTGAAATACATAAGCGATGACCTCGCCTTAGAAGTTAGAACGTAATATGTATCAATCAGCTGGAAAAGTCGCAACCGTGGCGCCACCATTTTCTCTGCGGCGCTGAACAACAACTCGACTATACATTACTACGGACGAAATCCAAAGAATAAAAAGGACTATTAAAATTCAAACCCTTTTATTGTTAACTTTACAATGTATTTATCCGTTTTTATAGGTTCTATGCATTATTCCAAACTCAGATACTTTTTTTTTATAACGTTAGTTAGCGACCTAACTGCTCGTTTGCCTCCTATGGCAAACGAGCAGTTAGGTCACCTGATGTAAAGTGATCACCTACGCCCACAGACATCCGTAACACCAGAGGTCTAACAGATGCGTTGCCGACCTTTGAGGAAAGAATAAGTTCTTCTTCTGTTCAAAAACCACTAAAAAATCAAGTGTTAATATTATGATTTTTTTTCAATTGAAATCGAATGTTTTTTTGGTAAACTTTGATAATAGAAGACATTCACAGCTACGACGAAGCAAGCTTAATAGTATATTTTGTAACTAGTGAATAAAGGACGGATTTAAAGCGAGGGCCGTAGATGAGTCACGAGCAAGTGAAGAGGTCTAACGATTGAATCAAGAGCGCAGCGAGTGATTTAAGATGATTGAATCACGAGTGCAGCGAGTGATTCAACTGTTAGAATCCTGAGCGACGCGAGTGATTCATGGCCCTCGATATAAATGCATACTTTATTCAGGAGTTGCATACTATACTTTATACCATGACTACGAGAAAAATACATAATTTAAGCGAAAATAGAAATTTAATCAAAAAATAAATGTTACATTAATTGAAATGGACATTAAAATTAGAGCAATGACTGAAATTAAGCGTAATTTTCTTATTATTATCAATAGGGTCAACTTGTGGAACAATATTTATTTTTTTTCTATAATGGCAGCAAATAAGTTTTTAATCTAATGCCAAACTCCTTGTCGCAAATATCGACCAATCAAATCTCGAGAATTTATTTGCACCAAAGAGTTTGAATTTCGAATCTTAGCGCAAGGAGTTTGTGTAAGCATTGAAATGGAGATCGGATATATTTTTGTGTTCCAAATTCAAACACCAAAACAGTGAATAAAAACAAAATAGTGAATAAAAGGCCTTTTTATTCACTGTTTTGTGTGAATAAAATAAGCTTTTTGGAGTAGGTATGGTATAAAAAAATGTAATTAATATATCGTTTCACGAGTTAAAGATGTGAACCGCTAAAAACTACGGGTTCGCGTAAGTCGGGGTATTACTGTAGTAAAGTAAGACTATAGTCTTACTTATGTGGTCTCTATAATAATGACGTCCTAGCCGAATTATGGCTACAGCCCATTTCTATAGGGACGAGCCATCTGCACAGGATATAATATTATTATTGTACTCGTAGTGCGCAAGTGTTTGTGCAGACACAAATGTACTTTATTCCCTCACTCTCCTATGCAAAACCGACACAACCGATGAGAAATCAAGCGTCCGACCCGAGATTTGAACCCAGAACTTCCAGACTGCGGTTGAACATACTAACCTCTAGATCACTGTCCACGAGGCAGTGAAACATGTTATCTGTAGGTATATACAGGGTTACTTTTTGGTCACCGGCCAAATTATGAAATAAAAAAGTAAACATCAATCCTTGGGTGTGTTTTAAATTTCATAGTCTAATTGTAATATTTTGTTAAATAAATATCGATTTGAAACGGTCCTTAAAAATACGTCGATCGATGTGCGCACACGAAATGTATCGACCTCAAGGCTCAAACAGCTGACGAACGCTTAGGCCTGCCGGCGGCGATCCAAGGACACGTACAGAGTTCATTGCCACTAGCGTCGACTATAATGCGCGCCGAGTTAAGTTGTCTACACGATAATATTTTTAGAATGGGACAAAAAGAAATATTTATTAATTTTTATTTTTTTATTTCGTGAATCGAATGTATTATCGATTCTAAATCAAATCTGAAAATTTGGTCGGTGACCAAAAAAGTAATCTTGTATATGTCTTGCTGCCCAAGCTATGACAACCAAGTGACAATGCTTGAGCGTATCTCTATAGATACGCTCAGGCGACTTCGGTTTAGCCTCCTGAGTTTATTTGTCTACTGATAAGCTGACGACGCTATAGATGAGTAATTAATTATACTATCACTTCTGTCTCGTAAGCTTAATCTCTAATCTATTTAGAATTTTTTTACATGTACCGCCATATTTTAAAATTTCCTGCCGTAGGACATCACACCGACAAACTCATAAATATATTGCTATAGATAAGCTCAGATCAACAACTATGAATGCAACGCTATGAATTACTTTTTATTCAAATGTCTTTTACAGAAAGTCGAAGATTCCATGATTCATTTGATGACGACAATGG
The DNA here is from genome assembly GCA_001625245.1 of Calycopis cecrops. Classification (NCBI taxonomy): domain Eukaryota; kingdom Metazoa; phylum Arthropoda; class Insecta; order Lepidoptera; family Lycaenidae; genus Calycopis; species Calycopis cecrops. The sequence goes on from LUGF01053474.1 coordinate 23,634, forward strand.
CTTTGATTTCCGGGTCTTAATTTTTTGCGAAATTTTGTTAATTATTAAAAATATAAACACGAAATTAAAAAAGTAATTGCTTATTTTTTTATCTGGATCATTAATCTGGCTATTTTATTTATAAAAAATAAATGAGGGTTGTCGCTGAAGATTTCGAGTAGGTATTTGAATTACCATATTTGTACAAATCAAATCATTGTACAGAATTTTTTGTAGCCTACTGTATTTCTTTTTATTACAAAATTTGCTTTAACATAAAAGAGAGAGTTTACAAATCCACCCGTGGCGTAATTTTAACATTGGGTCCACTCTAAACTTAAGAGCATAGCTCTTGTCGGTGGAGTTTGTTTCCAATTAGCCCTGCCTGTCCTTTGTTATTAAAATCATATTATTAAATTTAATATTTTTCTTAAATGATTTTAATTCCTTAAATGAAAATTCCAGGGCACGCAACATGATCACTGTTCCGCCCAACTGCCCACCAGGACAGCATCTGATAAACGGCGTATGTCGGGACATTTGGAAGATGAACCAAGTCGCGTAAGTTGTTATTTAACTAAAATAAATGTATTAATTAAGTAGTTATTAGATGATAACAGATGCGGATCTAACCAAAGATACATCATTACTTATAGTTAGCTAATTATTACAGATGTTAGAAATAAAATGTAATATAATACCTAATATAGGTAGAACAGGGATGGCAAAGCAATGTCGCGCGTGCCATTACTGGTACGTGATTTTTTTGGTAAATAAGGAGTTTTGAGTTGATAATAGCTTTTATTATTATTCTTTCGTTTATGATAAAGTCAAGATTATTCGATGGCACGTCTAAGACCTTAGTAACATTTTTTTTAGAAAACTGGCACGTTTGTGCATGAAGGTGCTCCTACCCTAATATAGAATATCCTGGAGGATTCCAGCAACATATTACCGCCTCATCCTAATCAGAAAAACAACAAATCTTTAAACATTTTTGCTTACTCAAAATACCATCCTTTATGCCATTCTGGTATATACCTATAATATTTTTACAACTTTTTGATGCACCCTCCGGCATATTTGACGCGCGTGCTTTGACGCAAGCGATTTGATGCTGCTTGAAAAGAGCGCACGATTTGAAATTGAGCACTCATTTTAGGTGCCTGTCCATAGACGCCGACATGTAATTTTCTTACTTTTATAATGTAATGCTTAGGGTAAGTAATGAGAGCGCAATCAAGGCGACGCTGGTATTTTGCCTTCCTTCAGTGAAATACATACATTCCGTAGAACCATGAGTATCTCTTAAAAAATGAATAATCATGGTTAATAATTGAAAAACAAAGAAAAACATAAGCGATGACCTCGCCTTAGAAGTTAGAACGTAAAGCGCAATACACATTGAGCCCGCCGGGCCGCCGACATATTATGTCGGCAACTTTTAGTCGGCGTTCTAGTAGTATAGTATATACAATAGGTAAGGTAAATACAAGTAGGTATAGTATACCATACATTGATATATCTAAAAAAATTCCATTATATATGTAAAAGATGGTACTTATAAACGTTCAGCACGCCATCATCGCACACAGTATTATCAAATTTAGACTTAATTTGTATGATGATAGGGATTGAAGTATTTATAAGTAATTATTTACATTAAAAATAAAATTACGCGTTAGATTACTAGATATAGCGGCCGCAAACAACCTCCTACGTCGAGCGATGCCCGACTCAGGGGGGGGGACAGTTTAGTACAAAGGCGACTTTTATAATAGAACAGGCGACAGCTACACTTTGGCGCAGAAAACTATTAGTTCTAATGCGCACTGGTAGATGTCTCTGTACGCGCAAATTTACAAGATATTTGAAAATCATTCATTCAAATAATAATTATTAATATTTTAATGTATATGAAATTCTAGAAAATAATTGAAACATATTTCATGAAAGTTATCGGTTTATCGATTTTAAAAATTCTTAGCAATCTAAGATATTACCAATATCAGTAATGGCAACCATGCCACGGAAATATTATAGTGACATACTCTGGCAACATTTTAAATTACACAAATATGGTTGCCGAAGCTTGCGTCTGCGCTCGTATGTTTTGTGTGTCCATTTTGTGTTAAAATATTAGTTCTTCAGTGTTTAAGTTTCTATAACAGACGTCGAGTTGAGTTTCTCCTCCGTCCTGTTGTTGAATTCAACACCCGGAACTTAATATTTTTGTCGCTACGTTACATTACGTTCAGTGTTATTTACATAGTAATATTTTGCGAAAACACGCTATGTTGTGTTGTTTGTATCTTTATACAATAGAATATAAGAAAATAAAAAAAAAATAAAAAGATTGTCTGTTTTATTTCATAAACCTGTACCTATAGTTATTTGTTGTTATTTGCGATAATTCTGTTAATTTTCTGTAATAGTTTTCGTAATAATATATCTATTTACTGAGAAAAATTTTAATTATGCCGGTTATGTTATTTTGCTCTCGGAAACTTGATATATAATTTATCTAGTTACAAATGATTCTCGGTGTGCCTCCGGCTTGTACTTGGGCGGTTTTTTGCATATTATAATAGCTTTGTTCACATCTTATTATGTTCAACTCACTAAATCACAATTATGTAAATATTATTAATATAACTAACCTAGAAACGCTTTTTGATCAAAATTGAATTCAAGACGTGAACACTGCTATTATGTATTTCTATTATGAATTAATATTTCTATTATGTTATTTACTTATTATCGCATAAATCGCTGCTTTGGAAGAATACTGCTGTAACTCAAAATGAGTGTATTTCTCAGTACAGCATACTTCATATACAGCGTGAAATTTTAGTCGTTATCGAAAAGAAAATTTTGAGTTCTATATCAATAACAGAACCTATGTACAATATAAATTTATTAAAATAAATATTTTTTTTTTATTAAAGTCCATAGTAATTTTGCCAAACGCTAGCGATATTACTATGGACTTTAATAAAAAAAAAATAGTTATTTTAATAAATTTATATTGTACATAGGTTCTGTTATTGATATAGAACTCAAAATTTTCTTTTCGATAACGACTAAAATTTCACGCTGTATAGTACTTCTAACTGCTGTACTGGGAAATTCACTCATTTTGAGTTACAACAGTATTCTTCGAAAGCAGCGAAATTTTAGAGAATATAGTAACCTATATGTATCTATATATATGATTTTAGTTCCCGCGCCAAAATGCAGGTGGCGTCGATCAAATCGAGATTCTTAAAAACCACACGAGAGGGCTCTCTTTGCCATATTATATTATTACACTCTTTGGCCCGACTACTGATTTAATGAACGCAACGCTATGAACACAGAACACAATCAAAATCAAGAGGCTATGAATTACTTTTTATTCAAATGTCTTTTACAGAAAGTCGAAAATTCCATGATTCATTTGATGACGACAATATCTTTGATTACCAGATCCTAATTTTTTGTGGAGTTTTGTTAATTGTTCAAAATATAAACACGAAATTAATAAAGTAATTGGTTATTTATCTAGATCATTAATCTGGCTATTTTATTTATAAAAAATAAATTGAGGTTTTCGCTGAAGATTTCGAGTGTTTGAATTAAAACCATTTTTAAAGGCTAGGGTTGAACCGGTGGTAGAATTTTTTTGACGTTCAAAAAGCAATTTTTTAAATTCTATTTTGAATAAAAATATTTTGATTTTGATTTTGATTTTAAAAGGGGTATCTTTTTTTTTAAGAAATCTGATATTTTATTCAAAATTTTATTCGGTTATTATCATTGTACAAAATTTTTCCTAGCCTACTGTATTTCTTTTTATTACGTAATTTGCTTTCTTTAACATAAAAGAGAGTGTTTAAAAATCCACACTTGGCGTAATTTTAACATTGGGTTCACTCTTAACTTAAGAGCATAGCTCTTGTCGGTGGAGTTTGTTTCCAATTAACCCTGTCCTCTGTGATACAAATCATATTATTAAATTTAATATTTCTTTTAAATGATTTTAACTTAAATTAAAATTCCAGGGCACGCAACATGATCACTGTTCCGCCCAACTGCCCACCAGGACAGCAGCTGATAAACGGCGTATGTCGCGACATTTGGAAGATGAACCAAGTCGCGTAAGTTATGTTATTTAACTAGAATAAATGTATTATTTAAGTAGTTATTAGATGATAACAGATGCGGATCTAACCAAAGAGACATCATTATTTAGAGTTAGCTAATTATTATAGATGCTAAAAATAAAATGTAATAAAATACCTAATATAGGTAGAACAGGGATGGCGAAGCAATGTCACGCGTGCCATTACTGGGCAACTGGCACGTGATTTTTGTGGTAAATAATGAGTTTCGAGTTGATAATAGCTTTTATTTACACTAATGTTGTAACATTCTACTTATGTTTCCAATACTTGACTTATAATAACTTCTGTTATAGCTCAGACAATAAAAAACTCAATTTAAGCAATTTCACAAGATGTTATAATATCCAAATCAATATCGTAAAATCTCATTATAACATTGTGCTGGTGGGCGAGCCTTATGTCAAAATGATTATCAGCGCGCGCTCGCTCCTGATTGGCCCTGCGCGCGCTGCAGCTGCGCTCTCATTGGTTAGATTTTAATGGCGGCAAGTTCACTGTGACAATACACGTACGCGTGAATTCAATGTTTCGCAATGTTTTATTAATTGATTAAGTGCATTAGTGAAGATAAAGTAGTGTATGCAACTGCATATAACACGGGTATTAAAACACTCGTTACTATTATGAAACTCGTGTTCGCTCGTTTCATAAACTCACACTCGAGTTTTAATACCCCTTATTATACGACAGTTGCATAAACTACTATTATTATTATTCTTTCATTTATGATAAAGTCAAGATTATTCGATGGCACGTCTAAGACCTTAGTAATCTTTTTTTTTAGAAAACTGGCACGTATGTGCATAAAGGTGCTCCTACCCCGATATAGAATATCCTGGAGGATTCCAGCAACACCAAAACGGATACGGGACATCATAAAAATCCTGTATTACTTTTATTACAAATCAAACGGGACATCTTCGATAGATAAAGTTTAAATCAAAATCTATACATATACCCAGTGGTATAGATGAATCGAATTCAAAGACAAGAGATTTTGCGAAGAAACAATATGCTAGAATTGCTCTGTTGAATGTTTAATAACATACTTAAATCCTTTTTCAGAATTGAAAACTTCAATAGCCGTAACATGATCACTGTCCCCCCCAACTGTCCGCCAGGACAACAGCTCATAAACGGCGTGTGTCGGGATGTTTGGAAGAATATGGACCCAGTCGCGTAAGTCATATAGAAGTTTTTTTTAGTTTTTTGTTATTTAAGCAACATATTTTATTTTTTTTAATCTGAATTTAATGACATTATTATTATAGGTACCTATTTTTCATATTATTTATCCTATTTTTTTTGTAACATGCCTTAATTTAATTAGAATACTTAATTAATTCGATGTTATCTAATCTAAATTTAATGTCATTGAGTTTAACTTAATACATTTTTATTCAATTCTTTTGAAATAACAACCTATTGTAAGTATATCTAATTTAAACAACAATAGTTTTAATTTTGTTTTCTCGGAGCTGTATTGATTGTGTTATTTAATTGTGGACACTATTTTTGGTTTACGAGTCTAATTATGTCAATTATTTTTTATGGACTTTATGATAACTGTTTGTGTTCCCAAAATAAAATAAATAAATAAATGTATTAATTAACTAGATGAGAACAGCCGCGGTTCTAATCAAGGAGACCCATTATTTATAGATAGCTAAGTATAGATATTAGAAATAAAATGTAATATATAAAAACTCTTCCGGTGGAGCATTCCAGCAATGACAAAATGGAGACAGGAAATGAAAAAATTCTGTATCACTTCTATTGTGTTTTATTATAAATCAAACAGAAAATATTCAATACACAACTTTTAAAATCTAATCAAATGTACTGGTTTAGATAAATTCATATCAAAGCCGTTTACAGAGGTTCGCGAATTGCATTAAATTTAATCGTTTAATTATCCTTTTTCCAGAAGGGAAAACTTCAATAGCCGTAACATGATCACTGTGCCGGCCAACTGTCCGTCAGGACAACAGCTCATAAACGGCGTGTGTCGGGATGTTTGGAAGATGGACGCAGTCACGTAAGTCACTTATTAATCGATCTTACGACGTTCTTTTTCGGTTGAGTAAAGTAATCTTGAAACGTCCTGAGATCGATATTGTTTGAGCAAAAATATTGAATCAAAAGTATGTTGAAACGTCTTGAGATCGATATTGTTTGAGTAAAAATATTGAATTAAAAGTATGTTAACTATGACATAATTATCGTCTACGAAGGTGCAAGACTTTCGTAGGCTTTCTTAGCAAATTTTTCCTAAAACAGTTTGCAAAATCTCGTTAGTCTCTGGCAGAAGAACATGTGTGTGCAATGTTAAAATAACACGTATGGATATTTTAGTGTCTCGATAATTTACTCATACAAGCCGGATTGTTCTACACTCATAGACACAACACACGCGCGTAACAACATCTATCTAATTTAACCCATTCATTGCCGCCTAAAAAATCCAACATTACTCGCATACCGTCAAACATTGATTTTCAAACGCCAATTGCCGTCCCCGGCATACCGCTATAAAAACCTTGGCCGCCAAATGGCGTCTTCGGCATCCAATCCATACCTCTTGTATGGATTTTTAGTGTATCTTCTTTAACCCGTTCAGTGCATGCGTAGTCTTTTAAAGTTTAGGTGTGTTGTTGTTTAATGTAGTAATGGCGAGTGAAGGTAAGTTATAACTTGTAAATAATTGGTATAAAGCAAAACAAATATGTGTCATACACACACATATTTGTTGTGTTATATTGTTGTATATGTGAATTTGTCAACTAAGTATATTTTAATTTTAAAACGTAAATTTTAATGTTTTATTAGGCTGGTTCACAATTTGGTTAGTGCGAGTGTAGGTGTTTAATCTTAAGGAAAGCAAGTGAATAGTGGAAATTAGCGCGAGTCGTGTCTTACTGTTTAGCCGTTGCGTTTAGTACGAGTGATTAGTACGAAGTAGGTAAATTGAGTTGTTGAGCGTTTAATCGTGCAGCAACCAAAGGTAGCGCCACGCTGCATGCTTGTAGCCAAATTGGGCCAGTACGACCGAAGAGGTACCTCTCGCTTACACAACACCGGCGTAAAGTGACAGCTGTACCGTCGTGTTTCGTGCGGTGTGTAAGTAGCCGGTAGCTCATGTAGGAGGGAGGACGACGCATCTGTATTGTTTCTGTGTGGATGTCTATGGGCGTCGGTAGTCATGAAATGGCCCCGACTGCTCTTTTGCCCCCTTACCCGGGCCGCGCCGACCCCCCACAAAGCGCCTGTGTGCGAAACCTATGAAGCACCTCTTTTTTTCATGAATCTTAATGATCATGAATTGAAACATTAAGTGGTGTTTCAATTTATTTTTATTTCTTATTTGTTAATTTTGAACGAAATAAATGTTCTCTAGTTTTATATAATATATTCCTAAATCGGAATAGTCAAACTGGTTTTCGCTTGCCAATTTTATTACGAAAAATAAAACGCGAATCAAATCATTACATAGGTACTTATGTATTATAATTATGATGATCGATGGAACTTAGAGAAGTGTACTCGTATAGTAGTTATATTTATTAGTATAGAAATTACATAAAGCACATACCTACCACTAGGTACATGAAGCATTTTTAATCAAATTCTATAACACATTCATCGATAAAATTATTGGCTTCTGTCTCTAATGATTATTTAGAAGTGGATGGTAGAGCCGTAAAATATTTACTTATTTTAGTTGTATTTTTATCACGTTCTTCTTCTTTTTCTTATTAAATGAAGAACGTTACCTAATTTTTATAAATAGCTCTCAATATTCATTGTCAAAAATGAAAAAAAATACTAATAAAAAAATATTTTGATACGTCAATTAGTTTCTGATTTATAAGTAAAACAATTTGTAGCGCATGACGCGGGCTGCCCGTGACGATGCAACATCCCCTCAACAGGCTCAGTGCACTCGTGGTCGCGCGCTCATATAATAATTACTTCTAACGACGATATCTCAAAAACTATTCATCTGATTGATATAGTGTTTAAGGGCAATTATAATCTGCATTAAATGCCTAAGCTAACTAACATATATATTAGAATAAAGATTAATACTATACTAAAGAAAATAGCTTTGAAACTTTTTATGTTCAAATTGTATTTTTAATTTAATTAAAACATACAATTTTAACATAAATGTGGTTATTATAAGGCCATTTTAAGAGATAGAGATGTGTTATCAAGAACTTTTTTGTAGGATTTTTATAGATTTTGAATTCGTTAGTACATTACTCAACTATTCTTTTCTAGTTTACGCGGCGTTATTTTCAGAGGTATTTTCTTCAGTGACTGTTAGCGGAACTCGAAAGCGAAAGTTTAAATGCCTGTAAAATCAAAACTTCTAGATATTTTTGAATAAAACAAGAAGCAATATAATCATTTTCTTACGGGCCTTACTGGCACATACCTTCAAGCGATTTGGCATACCTAGTAACATTCTCCATTCTGGTACCCAGATAATTTCTTTTTTTTTATCTTGATTACTGTAACTCATTATGGAAACACGTTAAAATAATCAGTAATACACAAACTGTTCTATTGTTTTTAGTGCTAGAACTTTTTTATATGAAAAACGAATGCGCACCTTGCCCATACTTTCGATTGTATGACTGTTCAATCAAACATCAATTGTTTTGGCTCTCGTTCCTTAAAGTCAGACTGTCGGGAATCCCGACCCCGCTTGCGTCGCCGGCATCGCATCGGTCGAGTTGCGTTCATAAATTAATTCAAACAAACGCGTGACGTATAAAAGAGCCGCCAGAGGGAGCCGAGATCAAAAGGATCTTAACGCTGAGCTCGTAATTATTGTAAACTAAAACCCAACGCGTAAAATTAAACCTCAACCGGGAAAATTATCTTGGGACACTTGTATAATAAACGCAATATTATGTTTTGTTATTTACGAGGCATTTGTTGCGCCTATTATACCTACTTATCGATACAACAATAAAACAAAAATAATTTTGATAGCGACGGCGCCCCTATTGCCTTGGCGCCTGTGTGCGCCGCACACTTCGCACACAGGGGCGGCGCGGCCCTGCCCCTTACACTATAAAAAACAATATGCTTTATATACTCCTGCATAAACTTATACGTTGTATCTTCCGTCCACTTCATGTTTTTGTTATTTAGAATATATATAAGTATAGGTAATTAAATGCGTTACATAAATATAATTTAATTTACTACTTCAATGCCCGAGATTGTCATATACGGTCTGTGTGACCCCATGTGACTGCACGTGAAACCTGAACCAAGCGTGTAGGCCGCCAATTGGCGTCCTCGGCATAGATGTTTAAAATCGGGTTTTCTCCTACTGCTACAGAACTGCAGGCCGTTTTGGCTACGAATCAATAATAGTCAAAGCAAACATAAAACAAAATCTTATAATTATCTAATGATATTTGACCAACTTATTAAGACTTAAAACACAGCCGCCAATTGGCGTCCTCGGCATCTCATTATATACATATAAGACGCCAATTGGCGTCCACGGCACTGAATGGGTTAAAAATTATACGTATACACTTTGTGTCATGCGGGAAAACCCCGCATGCCGACAAATTAATTATCAAAGAAAACGTGACTAAAGCGCCACAAGTGGTCTCTATAAATCTATGTACCTACTCACTACACCTACATACTGTATAATGTATATTGTATACTCATGATATCTCATATCATAGACACAACACACGCGCGTAACAACATCTATGTCTAGGTATTTAAACAAACGACACGTACAACGACACACACTAGGTATTTAAACTTTGAGTCATGCGGGGCAACCCCGCATGCGGACAAATTAATTATCAAAGTAAACGTGACTAAAGCGCCATAAGTGGTCTCTGTAAATCTAAGCACCTACTCGATACACCTACATATTGTATAATGTATATTGTATACTCATGATATCATAGACACAACACACGCGCGTAACAACAGCTGTGTAATAAAAAAATGACACGTAGGCATAAGTACATACACTTTAACTTTCAAGTCATGCGGGACAAACAAGCATGATTGAAAACCTTCAAAGCAAACGTGACTAAAGCGCCATCAGAGGTGGCAAAACGTGGGACCTCTACTACCTGGTTACATTATCACTGGACCTGGCGTTGATGACGTCATGTCGCATCAGCGCTCAACTACGGTGCGCGTACTGACGCAACAGGGTGAACGCGGGGCCGTGAACGGGGAACGGGGGCGGGGCGCACATTCCAGCCAGGTCCACACATAAAGTGATCGAGTAGTACAAATCGAAGTCATCGAAGTACTCTACAGATACCAATATGCACACTGTTTTTGTGTTACAGGGAGCGAATGCATGTTCCACAAAACGTAATTACGGTACCAACGAACTGCCCGCCCGGTCAGGAGCTGATCAACGGAGTCTGCCGCGATATTTGGAGAATGTTTGCAGTGACGTAAGCATATAGCTGCATATTTAATAGAGTAGTGTATTTATACCATAGCGCAAACATTATTATGGTGAATACCGACGCTTTAAAAGTTTACACAACAAAGTTTATGAAGTTGAGTCATATGATGTCCACGTCCCAATTTGGCAATCGGACTTTCAAAAACCGCATGAAATACGACCGAATCTCTTTACAAGTGAGACTATTAAGTAAACCGACCAAGTGCGAGTCGAGCTCTCTAAGATTCAGTACCAACTACCAACGTAAGTTACGAGGATTACAACTTATAATAGATGACAATCACCTGCTCACACTTAGTATAAAACAAATTACAATATAAGTTTGTTAAACAATAAAAATTTTAACTGTCTAGTTATCACAGTTCACGAGATACAGTCTAGTGATAGATAGACAAACGGACAGACGGAGTCTTTGTAGTAGGTTCCCGTTTTTACCTTTGGAAACTTAACCCAAAAAATCCTAGAAACCTAATGGATCCGATGATCGAAATTATCTAAATTCTTTCATGATTAGATCAGCTTTTCCGGAGATATCACAACAAATAAATCACCTCAGGATCCTTTACCTCTGTATAATATTAAAATTAAAGTATCATCATCATCAGCCGGAGGATGTCCACTGCTGGACACAGGCGTCCCCCACATAACGCCGGCCACGTCACTAGCAACTTACGTCCAGCGGCATTCACCTTAACCAAGTTTCCAGTCCAATTTTAATTAAAGTACTACTTATAGATAAATATAATGCCACAATTTAATTATCATTAGGGTCAATTCACACCAAAAGCGAAGGGCAGCGAAGCGGAACGCACTTTCAGTGTCATATGAATTTAAACTTTATTTTCATTACTATAGTACTTATTATCAAATTCTCGCGACTTCCGCGCGGATTCTAGCGACTGCTCGAGCATTCACGGGAATCCGCGCGTCTCGTTCGAGTTTCTCATGAGATAATAAGTATAATTGTAATTATTATAAAGTTTGAATTCATATGACACATAAACTGCGCTCCGCTTCGCTGCCCTTCGCCGCGCTTTTGGTGTGAATTGACACTGACTTTCGACACTGTTTCAGTGAACCGAGCATCGCCAGGAACAGAAACGTAATAACCGTGCCGACCAACTGCCCGCCGGGACAGCAGCTGATCAACGGAGTGTGCCGCGACATCTGGAGATCGCCACAGAGGTGATTACATTACATTACATTACACACATTAATACAATTAAATTAATTGTATTTACTTATTCAACTACATGCTATAATGAAAGCTAATTAAATTATCATTAGTAGGCATGTGAGTTAATTAAATTTAAGATGTGCAACGTTCGCTGATGGATTGTGCCAAGGTCGAGAGGAAAAACTCTTTGATGGAAGTTCACTAATATCTAAATTTGTCTATACTTTTTTTGTATGATATAGGAGACAAAAGAGCAGGTGATTAGTGACTACCGCCGCCCATAGACATCCGCAAAACTAGGTGTCTTGCAGACGCGATGCCGGCCTTTAAACTACGGTACAAGTAAAGAACTTAGTAGAAGGCTATCTTAAAGAAACCTTAACAAAGCAGTGTTTGGGAAGTGTCAACCAGACTAAGTAATATATAAGTAATAGTACCAAGAAATTATTAATAAACATTATTGTTAGTGATCATCTAATGACTAACATGTTTAATACCGTACCAAATCACCGATTTGTTTCGCAAGAAAACTAATCATAAAACATGCCTATGAATCACTTTAATGAAATAATTAACTCGGATTTTCATATTCATATTTTTAGTAAGAGGTAGTGCCACACTGCATGCTTGCATGCAGCCGAATTGGGCGGGCACGACCGGGAGGTATCTCTCGCTTACACGAGACCGGCGTAAAGTGACAGCTGTGATGTCGCGTTTCGTGCGGTGTACCGGTAAGTATGGACCATGGAGGTGGGAGGAGAAAGGAGGGCAGCGCATCTGTATAGCTGCTATGCACAGGATGTACGGCAACAACTCATCTAGACACCTCTCCTCCCGCAACCCTTCCTGGCCAATGGGGCCAAGCCCACTCGGAGCGTCCTTTCCAGGGCTCTGCTTGGCTTCACCGTAGTATTTCAAGCCACGGTTACTAAGCCCCCTCACCACGACAAGGTGGAGATCCGTCGAGAGTATTTTAGTAGTGACCTATTTAAAATTTCAGAGACTCAGAAATGGAATACCTAAAAAACCTCGATATGCGCCTAAGGAGCCCACGCCAAACTGAGGACGGGGAGCTGATCAGCCAGGACGCTCTACAGCAGATGAACGTCGACAGAAACATCATCAACATCCCCAACCAGTGCCCGGCCGGGTACAGACCCGACGCTTTTGGCATTTGCCGCGAAGTTTTACCATAACTCTTATAAGCCCCGTAATGTTATCCAAAATATTTTAATAAATTTATTGTCTTTTTGCAAGTCTTTATTATTCAAGAGTCGAGCCCCATTATTTATTTTTGCCAATATTTTAAATGCAGAACTTAAGATAACTATTTTTTTTTAATAGGTATTGATTGATGTTGGTAATGACTAATGACACTCGCGCCGTCTAGTAGTTTAAAGGGAACACAGGAATAGACAACAAGGTTCATAAAAGCGAGAAGCACTAAATAAAACTACATGTACTATAAGTGCCTACTGTTAATCCGAAACTATTAAAAAAAAGTTTGCGTTAAGTATACGTAAATAGTTTTTCAAAGAAGTTAAATAGCTAAAAAATTTAAAAAAAAAAAAAGCAAACTTTCTTTGGACACAGCGAGCGGCAAGCTCGCACGGGTTAATGGCCCTAGTCTGCCGGCCTCACGATCAGCTGAGATACAGCGTGTACGGTGAGAAAAAAAAATAAAAATTCCTGTGGCTAAACTATTGCTGATTGATGTGATTTTTGTTGTGAAGCCTGAAAATGATTCACTAAATAGGTATGTGGTTTCATTTAATGCCCCTCGCTTTTTTCAACCTTGTATACATTCGCTCCTTTTTGGTTTAGCCGCAGTCGATTAAAAATAATTATTAATTATAGAAAATGTCAGCCATGTCTCGATTTTGTGAAATGTGAATTATTTTACTTGTGTGTTTATAATGGAAAATCGATAGGAAGGGAAAACGTATGGACATTGGTATTTGCTCGGAGACTCGTCATTTGCTTGTTTTATCATCCTCATCATCATCATCAGCCTATTGCAGCCCACTATTGTGCATATGCCTCTGCTTTAGCACGGCACTGGCCTCCATCTTCGAGATATCCCTTTCCACTTCCTGCTCACAGCTTTAGGTATGTCGTCACTCTATCTAGTCCCGGGTCGCCCCACACTACGTTTGCCGGTACGCGGTCTACACGCTAGAACCAGGCGACCCCAACGATCATCGGTTCTGCGGCAGATATGACCTATCATCACCTACATTAATTCTTTATCGTTATTTATGAATTTGAGATCTGTGACATTTCACTTAGAGGTCTCATGATTACCGCTGCTGCTGATGATGATGATGCTGGGCGTAGCTTCCGGAGCATCTGCCGTATACGGGGCTCACGGGCCAAGGAGGCCCCATCGTACGTAAACAAAAATTTATTTTTCTTTGTGAGAAATCTTTACCCTTTATAAGGGCCCCCAAACCAATTTTTATACGGGAGCCCGCCTGAGCACACTCCTTTTGGCCCACCACTCGTTCCCACCGCTGCTACTCCTGTTTCGCCAGGATCGACAGCGGCAACCACACTTGACCCTTTGATATGATCGCAGGGAGTCTGAGGTAAAAGCTAAATCTGTCTTGGGACCCGCAACGAATTTAATCAGAAGAAAGTAGGAGGAGTAGGAAGTAAGAAAGCCTGAGCAAACTCCTGTGATGATGAAGCAAAAATAGCTTACCTCGACTTAAAATCATTAAAAAATCATAGTCATATAATATGTATAAAAATGAATGTCTGTATGTCCTTTAAAGAATCGTAAATTTAGGTATTCAAACATGCGCAACGTAATTTGAGATCTGGGCCGACGCGCGACGACGCGGACGTAATAGCCATTGTATTGGGTGTAAATAAATGTTTAAAAATAATACGTGATAGTTTCTTGAGTTTAAAATTAATATTATTTAATATAATACCGCTGTTGTAAATATGTAGGTAGTGTTTTTTTTTTATATTTTATTTTAAACATCGCAGTGTCGCGGTCGCATTCCAGCGAAGTCTCAAGTTGTGTTGCGCGAGTATATCTAATATATAAAATTCTCGTGTCACAGTTTTCGTTGCCATACTCCTCCGAAACGGTTTGGCCGATTCTCATGAAATTTTGTAAGCATATTGAGTAGGTCTGAGAATCGGCCAACATCTATTTTTCATCCCGATATTCCCACGGGATCGAAAGTTACGCGGGTGAAACCGCGAGCTAGTTATATATACCTATAGTAGTATTTGATCATCATCACATCTTGTACTATTTTTTGGTTGAGTTATGTGAGGCTGTATCTATCTAAAACGAGCGTGCGAAGCGAGCGAGTCTAGCGGATCGGCATAGAGCCTTTTGCCTAAATTCGTGCCAAACAATTCTAAATCCATAAATTGAGGTTAGGTCTATAGAATTTACTTTTCTTTTTTTTTCAAAAAGTTTGCGTTGCCCAGTATTGCGACTCATATGGGAGGGTTAGGGACCACCCCCTCTTCCTCCCATCAGATCCTCTCGCCGAAATTCGTGCCAAACGATTCTCAACCAAAACCAGTATGTATTTGTCTCGACTGTAAACTTGAAATTATGTCTAGACAGACAGTTTGTAGACTATTAGTCTACCCAGATGGGTAGACTAATAACTATTAGGTACCTATCTATTATCTAGACAAGCAAGCCTAATTAATTATTGGAGACAAGTAAGGAGGAAATAAAAACCTGGGCACGAAAACCGAGTTTGGATTCTGACTGGACCTACTATTAATTATACAGAATACGCAAGATCTTACCTATAACTTCATAAGGCTGTTCTGTAATAATTGGTGACCTTGGTGACCGCGGCGACTCGCCTTCTTCGCTCATTAGCTGGCCAGAATGCCTCGATCCTTGTCTTTCTTTTTCTTTACCTTCGTCTGCTTCGGCAGTATATTTATTTATTAAATTTGTAACTTGTTGCAATATGTACGGCCCAAGGTAAGAATCCAAATG
>LUGF01053474.1:39699-51554 GCA_001625245.1 Calycopis cecrops
ATTAATTATACAGAATACGCAAGATCTTACCTATAACTTCATAAGGCTGTTGTTCTGTAATAATTGGTGACCGCGGCGACTCGCCTTCTTCGCTCATTAGCTGGCCAGAATGCCTCGATCCTTGTCTCTCTTTTTCTTTACCTTCGTCTGCTTCGGCAGTATATTTATTTATTAAATTTGTAACTTGTTGCAATATGTACGGCCCAAGGTAAGAATCCAAATGGTTGATGAAGTAGCGTTTGATGGAAAAAATATTTTCTAAAACACGGCTGTTTATTCTTTTTTCCGAAGGCATGTTATATTTTTATTAGTAAGATCTAAAATATATTTTCTTTCTAAGATCTAAGATTATGTTAGCTTCGACTAAAGCAAATATAATAAATTTTAATGACAACTTATTTTATTATGACAGCGAAACGTCGATGTCTTTTTTTTTTAAGTTTACAAGCCTTTTATTATTAGCAAATATTATATATTGTATACTTTGTTTATATACACGTCTAGACGGAGCATTTCAAATAAACATCTTTCTAGTATATTACTTTTAAATTAAGTTAAGAAAACGTCTCATTTTTCGTACAATGTGTGCGTGACGGTTGTGTTGTGTTGTGTAGTCATACTGACTGTAAATAAAAAATATAAAATATACTAACAATAGGAGATAAAATGACTTCCTAAGGTTACGGGAATGTTGCACAATATAATAAAGCTATTTAAACGGCGTCACAGATCATCTTTGGATGGAATCGGTGTTAATTAGCGAGGATTTGTGTCTTGGTCATGGATGTTTATCTATGTATTATATGTATTCACATAGTAAAAATCTTGAATATATAATTTATAAAATATATTATATATATTTCCGTTTTCTAGTACCTGTAACACAAGTTCTTTCGGTACTTAGCATGGGGGTAGAATAAAGTATATTTAAAAAAACTTCCCTTTAATATTGGAAAATTACCCTACTTATAGATTTTAAACTATAACAGAGACTACTTTTCTAGTGACAACACCTACCACACCACGCTAATGAATTGTGAAATTAATATTCCTATTTTCTTAACAATACATACGTAAATTTAAAAACTTACCGGTGGAAAGTGATCTTCTTTTTGTTATTAGATTTTCCTGCATGGTTGTGACACAGTTGAACAGAACAAACCGGCATAATATCGCGTTCCGTTCTAGATGACACTGACTTGAGCGAAAGCTTATCTACCTTACTTACAGCGCCGGATTAAGCTCTGGCGGGGCCCGGGGGTGGGAGTACAAAAGGGGCCCCTTTATGGGCACAAAAATGATCGACATAATGTAATATCGTAAAAAGAATAGTATAACTACTTGTACTTTAATTACCAAAAAAATAGCATATTCTTAATGCCGATAACTATAACTGTACTTATGTATTTTAATAAGTTTTCACGTATTGCTGAAGTATTTCATTATTATTACATTCCGGTAATTTACAATTATGTGATTGAAATTAAGTGATCTCGATAGATAATTTTAAAATTCAGTAGCTTTTAACAAACTGCCGCAAGTAAATATATACCATGTTCAACAAGTTGCCTTTGTTTATCAAAGTAATGTAAAATGTCAATAAAAATACGCACCATTGCTGACATACAGCAATGTGGTAATTTTGTGATGCCCTTTTTGAAGAAGTTCAAAAGTTACAAACTGTATTTTGAGCAGCTTAGAACTTTTCCCTGCTAAGAAGTAGTCCAAGTTTAGGAAATTTTGGAGAATGGCGATGATGCAAAACTTCTTATAACGATCATGATAATTATTTTCTCCGGGAGAAAAAGATCACGTCAACGCAAAGGCCGTTTTAGTTACCGCGCGAGAGCTACCCTCGATTTCAGAGTCGCGAGGAGAGGGAGCTGTCGGTCCGTTTGACCATTATAATAATAGTTCAATTAGTTATTATAATCTTTCTCACATCCCTCTCTCCCTTTCCTTGAATAAATTGGATGTATCCAATAACTACGGTTTCGTTTTCTACGACGTCGTCTTTTTATTAAAAGTAGCGCAATTAAACCTTCTTCGTCCGAGTCCATTATGATACTGCATTCCTGGGTTAAAAAAAGTAGCCACCACCGACCGCTAGTGTCGACCACCGGCCACAAGTGTCGACCACCGGCCACAAGTGGCTGTCGCGCGCTTCAGCTACTTTTGTGGCCGTTTCTTGCCTCTTGTGGCGGCGTTTGTGGCTGTGGCGTGTGGCCCGTGTGCGGCGACACTTATTAACCATCAAACAAGTGATTAATTTAAAAAATAGACTCAAACTACCTGTATAAAATAAATTTAATTAAAAATTTTTAATAGCAATGATTAGGGTTATGATATATTATTTTAATGCATGTAATCGTTGAGATGTAATGCCTTTTTGTCTCACAGTTTCTCGAATATTTAATATTGAAAAATAATAAATAATTATTGCAATAATTTGTCCTTATTGAATTTGAAATTTGATTTAATTAACTGATTTCAAGAATCAGGAGACTGTCCGGCTGCCATACTTAGATATATTTTTTTTATTACTTTAAATATCTGACAATAAGTTTTCATGACACATGGGGGCCCCTTGACTCGCGGGGCCCGGGGCTGTAGCCCCCCCTAGCCCCCCTTAGATCCGGCGCTGCTTACTTACTATGTATAGTTTACTAAATGATCTAAGTGTATAGTAGATACTGTAACGTATGGAGTTTCCTCCATGCTTACATATCACTTAAGACCTCTTTGTTTGACATATTTTTGCTAGAAGAATATAAATGCGAATTTTGAAATAAGTATAGAACGTATATTTTTTCTTGTCAGAAAAAGATTCTACAAGTCTCGATACAACGAGAAATGGTTTGAACGAATGATGAACTCTCTTAGCTAGGTTTCCGATTTTATACTCAAGAAAAATCTTATATAATATGATTCAGAAATAAATGCATTGAAAATAATATCAAGTATTCATATTTATCTCCGATTCAGCCAGATGGCATAGAACTAGTTAGGAAGTATTCGATTAGGGTTTTCAGATAACACTGCCATGGGAGCAAAAGCTACGCCAAATCCCGATTACTCCCGGCACGGTGTTACAATACCTATTTAGATATTAGTTTAATAAAAATAATAATTGTTAACTATATTTACATTACCTATAACAACTAAATATTTTACTTATTTTTCAGTGCTTTCTCTTTTTTCTCATTTATGTAGACTATGTTCTCTCTTTTTAACAGAGGAACATCTAGAGCCCTTGCTCCCTGACTTCATACAAACCATTGCGATCTGCAAACCAACTGTGGTGCCTGTTCTCTGTTCTCTATCCGTCAATTTCCCAATAGTTTCGGAATTTCGATTGTCCTCAAGAAACCGCTCCCTTAATTCTGTTAGTTATACAGGGTCACTTTTTGGTCACAGGCCAAACTTTCAGGTTTGGTTCAGAATCAATAATACATTCGATTTATAAAATAAAAAAATAGTTAGATACAATTACTTTGTCCCATGTTATAAACACATTTCTTTGTCACCACGTGGCATCAGACTCGCGAGTCGCGACGGGAGGTGCCACTGGCCTTGAAGTCGATACATTTCGTGTGCGAACAACGATCGATGTATTTTAAGGACCATTTCAAATCGATTTTTATTTAACATATTTATTACAATTGGACGATAAAATTTAAAACACACCCTTGGAATGTTTACTTCCTTATTTTAAAATTTGGCCGGTGATCAAAAAA
Organism: Calycopis cecrops; assembly: GCA_001625245.1. Classification (NCBI taxonomy): domain Eukaryota; kingdom Metazoa; phylum Arthropoda; class Insecta; order Lepidoptera; family Lycaenidae; genus Calycopis; species Calycopis cecrops. Next base: position 43,437 of record LUGF01053474.1, read on the forward strand.
TAATATAGTGTACCTGTTTCTGTAAGATGGAATATGTGTAAGATATTATAAATAACACTGAATATATTTTGAATTCTTTATTTAACCATACTAATACAATGTAGTCAAAAATGTAAAATTTCCTTATGAATTATAAAATATGTATTACTATAAAAATTAAGTTTAATATTTATCTCATTATTAAATATAGGTAGCATTTTCATAAAGTTTATAACAAATGTCATTTTTTTTAAAATATAGACAATATTAATACAGCCATGGACTTAATCCAAAGAAATCAAACGTAGGTACGTGTAAATTCTTTGCTAGACCGTTAAGTTTGTGTTGCATTTGCGTTTCCTGCATAATTTAGCTCGATTGCCTGGATTTATTTAACATACTTAATACTTGTTAAGTCATGGCCAACTCCTAAGCGAGTAACACTTAGTCCTGTGCTCTCTATCCACATGACGCATAAACAAATGAACGAAAATATTTCTTTTTCTTGTACTCATGCAGTTTGGCACAGAATTATATGTAATTAAGAGAATACAAGTTTTTGTGAATAATGGTGTTTCGGTGTTACATCGAATACACATAATGTTCATTATTATAAGTATATTTATTGACATCTTTTATCACGAAAAAGAAAAAAAATGGCTAAATTTATCTTTAAACACAGCAAGAGCTAGCATTAACATAAATTATGTAACAAATTTATTTTATTTGATTACGTAGAGGGATTATTCTGCTGACAAATGTTATTATATCTCAATAATAAGTTTACATCTTATTCTAAGTAGTAAATAATTGACTTGCTCAAACAGCACCTAATGCTCAAACGAGAAATAACTGAGCTTCAAAGTTTTAGATCTTAAAATGTCACTTGCTATCAGAGGTTCGGAAAACGTACAAATATTTTGATACACAAAAACACTGATTATAGCAACTATCGTAGCAACAGACATCTGTTCCAAGTATCCAATTACATATTTATCATTAACAGTATTGATTAGCAATTTATTGGAATAAATAATTCATAGAAAAATAGAAACACAATTCTAATATCGGGCATTAGGGTACAGAATTGCATGCGTTATTTCTATTAGCATATGGCACATAGAATATAATATTCTGTCGTATAATACTGGTGTGTTGTACTAAGCACATGTCATTGACGGCTCCAAAGTATTCATATATAAATGGACGGACCCTACTACTGCAAATGCGTAACTTAGGAATACGAGACATAACCAACTTACTTACTATAAGTCTTAAATATTAAGGATCGTTAAGATTACATGAATTGTATATGCAATATTCTTAAATTCACTAGAGATTAAAATAAAAATATATAATTAATGTATTGAATCGAAATTGATAGTATTTAATGATATAGCACCTACAATATAAATATAATCTAGTAAAAAGTTAAATGTGTAAAAAAAAACAAAATTTAAGTACACATAGAGACCAAGTAACAACGGGAGACTAAATAAAATACAGGATCAAAAAAATGTTAACCATTTCCATCATGTGGTTAACTACCTGCTATAACTTTTTTGTATTAGCCGACTCCTTAAAATAAAGTAAAATATCATTTAAAAAATAACATAAGTCGATTTTTTAATACTTAAAATTAAATGCCATGAATTAATACAATAACGAAAAGTACTGGGAATGTATGAGTACACCACAGCTTTTCACTTGTGTTAACATAAGTATATCAATATCTAAGACATTAATTTTTCGGTGGAATAAGGCGGACCAAAAGGAATGATACAATTTTTGTCTTATTTAACGATAAACAGCAACATAATAATTTAAATAGACACAATTATTATTAGTTACAAGGCACTCGTGGATCATTTTGTCTTGTGTAGCCAGACAAATAACAACGGGATAGCCGAAACTAGTTTATATTAGGTATACGAAACTGGTTATTCAGCGTAATCTATTAGGCTCTTGAATAAAGCCTCGATTTTATAATATAATTTCCTCCGCCTATACTTTTTCTCCACCTGTGAAAGCCAAGTGTTTTCTTCATTTTGGTTAAGTTGTAAAACATCGAAACTATAAATTTTGACTCGACCGAAAAGAAATACGATTTCGGATTATTATTATCTCACTTTTGGTTTTCATTTCAAAACTTGAAAGTGAAATAATATTTTTGATGTCCATGCAATCGCTTTTATTAACTTCGGGATATAGATAGTGTTTAAGTTTCAATATTTAGTTATGCCATAGGAAACCTATTTAGCTAGGTTATCGCTGTATGGAAGTTGTATACCATAAACCTATCAGCCACAAAATTCATAAAATAATGGGTTAACACCAAATAGATTTTATTAGAATTCCCACCTGCCACAAGTTTTTACTGAGAAATTTCATTAAAAAAGATTGTTTCCTTGCTGATAAGAATCGCGTTTAGTTACATAAAAAAATGTGTTGTATATTCCTTTGAAATAAAACGTTATATTGCACCCAATAAATCTTTTTAAGTATAAAATATTAATGTATAAATTGTTCATGTGTATACTATGGGGCATCTACATGTAGGTATAAATTACATTATAATTGCAAATTTAAAGGCACCATTTCATTTACTTACGAGCTAACAATAAATTTAAAACTGAGATAAATTCTCATAACACACACTTCAATATATAAAATCGTTAAAATCTTATTGATACAATAATTGTAAAGTTAAAAGATATTGATCATCTATAATCATCTATAGTTAGAAGTAAAATGGGAATGTCATTTAAAGTTGGGTCGTAATCACGGATTTGCGATGTATGATCGTGATCTCTTTTTCTCCTATCCCAGACGGAGAACTGGGTTCCGAAGTGACCAGCCACGGGGACAAAGACGAAATTGGTTGAGATTTTGGTGTCTTATCCTCCTTATTTTCCACTGGCTTTGGAGATGCCGCCTTCGATTGAGAGAGAGGAGGTTCAACAACAACTATAGAAACGTATTGCGAATTACTCGGGTTACTTTCATTTAGAATTTTCGGAGAAGGTATAGTTGGCATGGCCAAATTGATATTTGTTGATTCGTTTATAATCTTCACCTCATCTTCTCGCGCCTTCAGTATATTATTACATTTCAATGGAACAGGTGGCAGGTTTTTTGTTGAAGATAGATACTTCGTTTGATTATTTGGCAACTCTTTATCGGCTGAATCTAACTGATCTTTTTTAGCTTCATTCTTAGAATCATCGCTATTCAATTTTTCTTTGACCAAACTCATCAAAAGGTCATTCAGAGGATTAAATTCAGCCACGGGAGAACAATTGCACGAAGGCTTATTAAGAACAATCTGGCTTAAATTATTTTTCTTTTCCTCAACAGCACTTTTATCCGCTTTCAGTAGCACTTTGCTATTGATGGCTTCATCCTTCGATATTTTCACTTCCTCGGGAGGATCATCATTTACAACATTTTTGGTAGAAGGTTCTCCCATATTTGCAACTTTTAGATCATTTTCTAAGAAAGTTGATTTCTGTGATTTTGCGCTACTCCTTCTAGACAAATTATCGGCGGTTGTTTCCGGAACCGAAATGCTTGCTTCGGCTGAAGTGTTACCTTCACTTGTAGATGGATTTTCAGACTTCATAGGCGTATTCTGTTTCTCTCTTTCCCTAAGAACGTGACTCTGTCTTCGAGCAAAGCGCTGGCTCGGCCTACGTTCAAATTGGACAGTCCTACGCGCTCGATTCTGTTGAGTTGTTTGGTATTCAGTTTTACCTGAATATTGGAATCTTGAGCCCATTCTAAAGAAGTTCTGTCTGGCCGAAGGGCCTTTGACTGGAGCACGCAAGCGGAAGAATGTGTGATGTTCCACAGCACATTTCCAAAGATGTTTACAGGCTTTTTCATTATGTAATCTGAACACAAACGTGTGTTCTTGTTCGCGGCCTTGATCGTCGTCTTCAACAACGACTAAGGTCAACTTTTTCTTTTTGAAATCCAATTTACTTATTTTAGGCCAGAAGAATAAACCAATCTTCTGGGGTCCTTCAAATACGAGGATACCAGTCGGAGTTAGGCCCAAATGGTACTCACAGCCATCTTTACCCAGGACAATATGCATATCAACACCATACATTTCTAGCCACTTAGCCTTGTTCAAGTAGTTAACTTCAGCCTGAGCTGGCGATAGACCCTTGCACTTTTTGAATTCCTCCAAGATTTCTATTTCCATCTCCTCTGTTTGATTTGGCACAAATCGAAATTCAGATACTGTGGCTGGTGTGTGTATGGTTTCGTCAAAATCACCCAATTCCGACTGCAATGCCAGTGCGGCAAGCTCTACAGCCGTTAAGTGCGGACATTCGAGTTTGCTTTCGAGTATATCCTTCTTTAATTGTAAAAAGAATTGATATCGGGTCAATTCTTCTCTCAAGTTATTAGGTTCTGATGAATAGAATTTTACTTTCAATCTCAGGGTATATGGTGGACCAATTTTTACTTGTTTCTTGATCGTTTTAGTGGGGTCCAACCAGTGTTTAACATTATTTGTATCAGTAAATTGTAAACCGAAATAATCTTTCTCAATTAAATCTAGTGAGTAGAACACTTGTTCGTATAAATCACCTGCACTTGCTTTTTTAGATAGGTTTATAGATAAATCTGTATCATCAAGTAACATTACCTTACATTGAATAAAATTTTTATTGATTGATGTTTTCTGATTTTGCTTACTTCGAGCTTGACTAGAGGACCGCCCTCTTCTACTAAGGAACCGCAGCATCTTGAGCCTTTGGTGCCTATTGACAAAATAAAACATAATTAAAACACTGTTTAATATGCTACAAGATATTAATTGATTGAAAAGATTGTGTGCTCGGTGTGACTAGATAATGCAGGTACAAGAAACTATAATAATTAATAATTACTAAAGGCATGTATCTAATGGACTATGAAAGAAGTGATTTGTAAATAATCAAACTACAAGTAATCATATATTATTATTCTTTAGTATTCTTTATCTATATATATAAAACTCAAACGTGACATAGCCATCTATCAACACACAGCCCAAACCACTGGACGGATCGGGCTGAAATTTGGCATGCAGGTAGATGTTACGACGAGGGCATCCGCTAAGAAAGGATTTTTAGAAATTCAACCCCTAAGGGGGTGAAATAGGGTGTTAGTTTATATGGATTTCTTAGAAATGAAACGCGGGTGAAACCACGGGGCACAGGATAATACTATATAATTCATACCCTATGCTGCTGCTATATTATAAATGCGCTTTTATAGAATTAGAGTTAAAAAAGTTTAACAATGTGATACTTTTGTCCAATATTGTGAATTTTCTTTATTGATTCATACAAACTGTGTAATTCAGGCAACAAAGCCAATTGGCCTGACACTTGAAATAAAATAACATAACAGCAACATTAGCTTAATGCTGAATTTATTTTTATTTACTTACTACATTATGTGTAAATATTTTTGTAAATAGATATAAAAATATTCTGATTTGAGAAATTGGAGCAACTATGGTTCGTGAAGACTATGTTAAAACTAGACTGCAAAAATCATCAAAAAGTATTTTTTTGTTTAATTTAACTACTTGAACAGCTAATTATGTTTTCTAATGGAGATTCTAAGAGGTTTAAGTCTGTTATGTTAAGTTTGAAACTAAGGCATTATGCCAAATATATCGAAATAGGAGATCTGTTTAGATTCTAAAACATTTTTCCAATAAACGTATTTTATGTGAGAGATGTAAAGGATATATTTATATTTACTACTTATTGAATCAAACTTACGAGAAATAACTTAGACGTATACTATAATTTTCATGACATATTTACAAATAATGCTCATATATACATAATACAATTCTTAGCAACATTTTCAAGTTTTAATTTGCCGTTTAGTTGGAAACAGAAATTAATATAGGTACGTTAGAACTACATAGTAAATAAACAAGAAATCATAATATATACTTACCACTAAATATAAATGGCAAACAAGCAAGACAAAAAGATGACCTGTCCTTTTAAAAAGACGTATGCATTTTAATCACCATAACCATCAGTATAAATTTAGAGTAAAATTAAATATTATTTAATTAGCATTTAGCAATTCTGGAATTATTAGCGAATAAAAATGACGTGACTGCGTCATCAAAGACATTATTTGTTTTTTTTTTTACTTTACGCTTACAGCTTAGGTGATAAAAATTATTTGTGAGTTGCGACTCGTTTGAAGTTATTTCTTTTCAGTTATCTATCATATTCTGGAAGTAGTTTCGGCTATTTAATAAGAATTACCAGTTATTTATAATTATGCATCGATATCTTATCCAAGAATTTACTAGAAACTGGAAAGTTGGTTAAATAGACTATTGAATAGTGGATAAAAAAACTATATTGAATCTGTGTTATGTGACATGGATGAATTGTAAATTGTCTTTGAAAAGTTGGAAGGTGGAAGAAATTATCACAAATAAGTTTTAAAATTTTTAATGTAATTTATTTGTGTACAAATACTATTTCCAGTGATTAAACTGCGTAAACATTTAAATACTGATCTTATTGGAATAATATTACTGTAAGTATTTCACAATAAACAAGACAATGACATCAAAAATATGTATGCTACAACAAAAGTAACCTCTACTTTCCGAAATTTCAATATGTGATGCATAGTTGTAGCATCTATAGCGCCTGTAATTAATGTTTTGTAGCATAAATTCATGGGCAATTTTTGCAAGAGCAATATTTTTAAGATTACATTATGTACTGTACTTTAAGAGGTAACACGTATCATGAGACTAGTTATGATAACGATTTGTGTCGTCTCGTGTCATTTCAGTACTTCTTTACATTCTCCATTTTATAAATAAATCATCTGTGTTTATTTATGGAGTAGTTATGACACTCAATTTATATTAATTTGTTGTATAGATGCCTGTTTCTGATGATATTCAATCGTCCTGGGCAGACGAGGTAGAGATAGATCAAGGAGAACTTCCACCGCCTTCTGAAGTTGTAGAAAATGGATTAAAAATAGTCACCGAGTATAAATATGATAATGATAACAAGAAGGTGAAGATTGTACGTACATACAAAATAGAAAAGCGAGTTGTATCGAAGGTAATAAAACTTTATTGTATTTTTATATATTAAACCATAGTTGTGTTGCTTATTCTGGCATACACTTCATGCACGTAGGAAAAAAAAATTGAAGTCTAATTCAACAGTGGTTGACAAAAGATTGATATTGAGGATACTAAATATTATATTGTATTATACAATTCAACTTTTACATACTCGGCGTATGTAAAAGTTGAAATAAATTGTTGTACAACTAAATATTCTTGAAATAAATATTTTCAGAGCATTGCTAAACGTAAAACTTGGAACAAATTTGGAGATTCTGCTACTGACAAGCCTGGCCCTAACCCTGCCACCACCAATGTCTCCGAAGATGTATTTATGCAGTTTATTACTAGCAAGGAAGAAGCACAACGTCCTGACACTGGGGATGCATTAGATGCTCTTAAGGTATGTTAAATAATTATGTCTTAACTCTGAGAATCACAGAAAACAGCTTATTGCATGAGTCATATTAACAATATATTTTTAAGGTAAATAGCACTTTAAGACATTTGATGTAAAGTGATTATACTGATTACTTATTATATCAAGTCAAATCATTTAAATCAAGTTGACTTCACAAAACTAAAGAATAAAAGCAGGACATCGAGATTTAGATGGGGCCGGACTATAAAAGATGCTGCTTCATAGTTTTTTTAGCTTAACATCTCCAATTTTATTAAATGTCCATTATTTATCTATAGAATTATAAGTAATTGAATTCCATTGAAAGAGTGGAATTTATAATAAAACAAAAATAAGTACACACAAAGATTCATTCATATTTCATTGTTTTAGTGTTTTATGTATCAATAGGTTTATAAAGGTACAAATTGTTGCAAAAAAATATTTTCAATATAAACTGATATAGAAACCTAGTAATGATTTTGAAATTTCACTCTTTTGGCTTCAATCAGTTGCCATGTGTAATAGATACCTTACCTTACTGATGAACACTTTAGGCTCCAAGACATGTTTATTGAGATGAGTCGAGACGATGAGAGAGTTAAAAAAT
>LUGF01053474.1:61043-80215 GCA_001625245.1 Calycopis cecrops
CAGACCCCCCCCTAATAGTAGTTTATGCAACTGTCGTATAACGAAGGGTATTAAAACACGAGTGTGAGTTTTTGAAACGAGCGAATGCGAGTTTCAAAATAGTACCTCACGAGTGTTTTAATACCCGTGTTATATGTTTATAAATTTCTACTAAACAGTAGATTATTCGTTGTCTGTGGCGTTCATTTTTGTTTTCATTTTTTTGTAGAGCTTTGTCTCTTTCTCGCAAATCCTTTGCAGCTGGCATTGAACCAATGAGAGCGCAGCTGCAGCGCGCAGGGCCAATCAGGAGCGAACGCGCGCTGTTAGGATTTTGAAATAAGACTCTCTCACCACTCTCTCTCTCTCTCTCGCTCTCACACAGTGTTATAATGAGATTTTACGATATCGATTTGGATATTATAACATCATCATCTGAGCTATAACAGTAGTAATTATTTTAAGTCAAGTATTGAAAACATAAGTAGAATGTTACAACATTAGTGTAGATAAAAATATTTATCTATCTCACTCGTGTTACTATTTTGAAACGAGCGAACGCGAGTTTTAATACCCTTCATTATATGACAGTTGCATAAACTACTATTTCATAAAAAAAAATATTCAGCCCCATAATACAAAAAAGGTGAAGACCAATAAACAAATCAATGTCACTGTCGAACAAAATTGGGAATTGGGAAATTGGATCAAACCTTAAAAAAGCTATATCAATCTACAAATTATAAATTAATAAACTCAAATTAATAATTATAAATTGTTTCAATGTTAATGATTAATCATTTTATTTATTTTAAGAACAAAAAGTTACAAACAATAAACTTTGCTTTAATTTACGTGTTTGGTTTTGGTTATATTCCGTTATTTAAAATCGCTTAAATAATAATTAATAATTGATAAGTTTTAAACTCTTTTGCTTACTTGTACTTAATTAATGGTGGTACTAAATAAGTCCTTAAAAAAATATAAATTAAATCTAACATGACGATTTTAATTAGACATAGTATTTACTCATATTTAAAGCAATGTTATTTAAAAAATATAAAACGCTCGTATAGTAGTAGTATTATCTTGGGCATAGAAACATCTTGCGACGACACTGGATGCGCTATTATCAATTCTGAAGGCCAACTTCTCGCCGAAAAATGTCATTCACAAAATTTAATACATCTTCGTAATGGGGGCATTATACCAGATATAGCTCAAGATTTACATCGAACTTATATACAACCAACTGTAGAACATACTCTTAAAGAAGCCAATTTAAAAATGGACAGCATTTCCGCAGTAGCTGTCACATTAGAACCGGGATTACCTCTCAGTTTGACTGTAGGAATGAAATATGCAAAGCACTTATGTAGAAAGCATGCTATACCCATGATTCCTATTCATCATATGGAAGCACACGCTCTAGTTGCTCGGATGCACAATAAAATACATTTTCCATACCTCACATTACTTATATCTGGTGGACACTGCTTATTGGCAGTTGTAGAAGATGTTAACAAATTTTCATTACTAGGACAGAGTATAGATTTTGCACCTGGTGAATATTTTGACCAACTAGCACGAAGAATGAAATTACGTAATTTACCAGAATTTTCCAGATTCTCAGGAGGAAGAGCGATAGAAGAAGCTGCGTTACAAGCAAAAAATCCACAACAATTTCCTTTAAATCTTCCACTAGCTGATTTCAAGGACTGCAATTTCAGTTTTAATGGTCTAAAAAGCTCAGTTTTATATAACATATTCAAAAAAGAAAAAGAGCACTCTGTAGATGCTGATGTATTGATACCAGAAGTATATGACTTGTGTGCGGCCACTTTAATGGCTGCAACCAGGCATTTGGTTCACCGCACCCAAAGAGCAATGGAATTTTGTGAAAGCTACAATTTCATTGGTAGTGATGGAAGACAGCTAGTTGTTTCAGGTGGTGTTGCTTGTAATAATTATATATTTAAAGCACTCACAGTATTATGCAATGAGTATGGTTACAAAATCTACAGACCTGCTCCTAATCTGTGTACAGATAATGGAGTAATGATTGCATGGAATGGTCTTGAAAAGTGGCACAGGAAAATTGATGTCTTTGATGATTTCAGTGGGTTAGACATCAAAGGAACAAGCCCGTTGGGAGAAGATCTAAGTGCTAAAGTATCGCAGGCTCAAATTAAAGTGAAACTTTTAAAAATTAAGATTTCTTGATAAAGTTATTTCTTTACCTCTTAAATTATAATTAAATAATATTTTTTTTTTATTTCTTATTCGTTCTTTCTTTCTTATAATACTTATTACAAACAGAAATACAACTGGGGACAGAATGTTGTAATATCGGCTTTGGTAAAGGCTTGAAATTTGATAAGCCATCTACATGCAGATACCTATTTATAGGTTTGATAACAATAACTATGAATATTGTTATTTTGGATATAGTCCGGTCAATTTAGACATAAAAAAGTGGTCAAATAACAAAAATTCCCGGAAAGCCAAATTTTGGTGGAAACCTATAGTTTGCCATTACAAATCAAGTTTTAAAAGTCCCCATCGATCATATGTGTGCTTAAATAGTTATTTTTTCAAATTTTGACCTTTGGCCTCGAATAACTTTTTAAGCACACATATGATCGATGGGGACTTTTAAAACTTGATTTGTAATGGCAAACTATAGGTCTCCACCAAAATTTGGCTTTCCGGGAATTTTTGTTATTTCAAATGTCTAAATTGACTGGACTAATAAGCAGGAGCGACTTTTGGTGACTTCCAACACCCACAAACATCCCCCCCTAAACATCAGATAACTTGTCCTTCGTTTCTCCAATGGTCCTCCTGATACAAATCAAAAGTAACGCAATATACTTATCACTCACGCCCATGTTAATAAAGCGAGAGATACATCTGGACTTCTTTAATAAACGGGTAGTAAGAGGTAGTGCCACATATGCATGCATGTAGCCGAATTGTGTCGGCACGACCGGGGAGGTACCTATCGCTTACACGAAACCGGTGTAGTGGCAGCTGTGCTGTCGTGTTTCGTGCGGTGTGTAAGTAGCCGGTGACCCGCATATGGAGGGAGGAGGAGAGCAACGCATCTGTATAACCTCTATGCGGACGTCAATAGGTGTCAGTAGACATGAAAATGGCTCCGATTGCTCGTTTGTCATCATAAACTATTAAAAAACGGACTGAAATAAAATATATTAAAATTTCTACGCTGTAAACACTGAATTAATTCAAAATCTTTGTATATCGTCTCATTCATATTAAAATTTATCAGCTACCTGGATTATTTTTTTCTGTTGTCTTACAATATGCGCATTTTAAAACCAGGGTACTGACTGTCGTGCTATGTGGATTCAGAATTCGTATCAGTGTAATCCGAGGCTCGGCGTCGGATTGCAGTTTGTTGAAGTGCTTGTTATTATTAAATAGTTTATGTTATTAAGACGTTAATTAAGAAGTTTCTAACGTGTCTTTCAAACCAATTTGAATTGAAAATGTATGCAATAAGCAAAAATGTGAAAAGAGTAATGATAGGTCGATCTAAGTCTGCTGAATGTGCAAAAGAACTTGCTATGGATTTCACCAAATTAAGTGGGCCAAAAAGTTATCCTGTAATCGGCACGCTGTACAAATATTGGCCGCTAGTAGGTGAGTTTTGTTATACGTATTTTATAAGAGGCCATGTAGGGGGGAGAGAGAAGGAGGGCAAGGTATCTGTATAACCTCTCTGCGGAGATCTGGCCGTCGGTACTAGGTAGTCATGAAAATGGCTCCGACTGCTCCTTTGCTTCCTTATACCATAAAAAACGTGTCACTGCTGCAGCATTGCGCACGAATTGAGCAGTTACAACCGGAGTTCACCTTCACGATATCGCATTAGCGTCGTAAAATGACAGCTTTTCTGTCAAGTGTCGTGTTGGTCCCATACTTTATCTAAGTGTTGGTCCTATTCATGGGTGTCAGGTGACTCAATGGAGGGAGGGGGAGGGAGGTTGGAAGACAAACTCGTTCTTTTTTAAGGAAATAGTCTATCTACCTACAATGCGATATCTACGTCGAAAAATAAATAATGAATATCGTACGATCCATCAACTGTTTTTTTCTCAAATTTATACCTACAATGCGATATGTTAGCGTAGCGTTTGCAACAATCTTATTTTTTTTTCATTACCATCATCATCATCAACATCAAAGCAGAAATATTTTTTTCGTCATGGACTTGGTCCTCCAAGTTCTTCCCATACGTAGGTAATAATTAGCACTTAGGTACCTAAATGATAAATATCGTTCTTTTAAGGTGATTATGACGCTGAATCTCTAGATAAGGTCGCTTGGAATAACTGGCGGAAATATGGCGGGCTTGTGCGAGAGGAGCCGGGAGTAAAACTACTGCACGTTTACGAGCCTGATCTGATGGAGATGGTGTTTCGTCAGAAGGAGCAGTATCCTGATAGGCGAAGTCATATTGCCATGCTACATTGTCGCACTAGCAAACCACATGTGTACAATACTGGTGGTCTTCTATCAATGTAATTTTTTAAAATAAACTCTCCTGTTATATTTGCATTTGATTTGTGATGATGATGATGTAAAAGAGGGCCACGCTCCGGCATCCACTAGTGGTATGAATGTCTATGTGAAGGCTTTGTTTTATAGTACAAGGGGCGAACGACCACTACTACATTTTGTACTAACGCACATTTTGATGACTATTAAGGCCCGTAGACAGCTGCCAATTATTTGTTATATATGCATGTTGTTTCCCTCCCCTCACACTCCCTCTTCAAGATTAACTATTTATATGACTAACGCCAGATTCTACTATATCTGTACCGAATTTCATCCAAATCCGTAAATATATCCGCTTGATTTTTATCAAGCGGATATTATATGATTACGGATTTAATTATAATATGTGGTTAATTTTCGCGAGAGGTGTTTAATTAAACCACATATTATACTATAAGTGCCTCCAGTTAATCCGAAACTATTTAAAAAAAGTTTGCGACAAGTATACGAAAATACTTTTTTCAAAGAAGTTAAATAGCGTAAAATCATGCTTTGTACCGGCGGCTACAGCGGCAACTTCGCACGGGGTGAATGACCCTGGCCGCTCATAATCGTGATCAGCTGACGATACAGCGTGTACGAAGTGGGAAAAAACTTAAAAAATTTCTGTGGCTAAACTAATGCTCCGATTGATCCGATTTTTGTGGTGTAGTCTGGAAATCATACACTATTATTTTCACTTTTATCAACCTTGTATACAAAAAAACCAGCGCCGGATTAAGTTCTGGCGGGCCGGGGCTTCGAGAACTTGGAGTTGAGACAAGGCCCGTTTTATGTGTACCAAAATGTGGGCCTTAGATGGCCTTAAGATGGCCCTTAAGCCTTACGGGACCCGGGGCTGCAGCCTCCTAAGTGCCCACCTAGATCCGGCGCTGATAATAACTATTATAATATTACCTGTTATTTACCGATGCATGAATAAAATAGGTGCAAAAATAAACTTTATGTTTTTAGGAATGGTCCTGAGTGGCGGAGACTCCGTAGTTCGTTCCAAAAGACATTCACTAGCCCACAGAGTGTGAAGCAGTACGTAGATGTAACAGACGATATAGTCAGAGAGTTTATAATTTGGACCAAAAACAGTTATAGAGAAGATGATTATTTGAAATATTTAAATCGTCTTTATTTAGAAAGTAAGTCTTTTTATTAATATTATGGTCAATTCACACCAAAAGTGCGGCGAAGGGCAGCTAAGCGGAGCGCAGTTTATGTGTCATATGAATTTCAACTTTATTTTCATTGCTATAGTACTTATTATCGAATTCTCGCGACTTCTGGAGCATTCCAGAACTTCTCGCGCTTTCCAGCGACTTCGCGGGAATCCGCGCGGCTCGTTCGAGTTTCTCATGCGATAATAAGTATTATAGTAATTAGCATAAAGTTGAAATTCATATGACACATAAACTGCGCTTCGCTTCGCTGCCCTTCGCCGCGCTTTTGGTGTGAATTGACCCTTAGTAGGTAGATAAATACTTAGGTATAATGTACATAATTTGATGAAGTTTAGCAGGTCTGTTTAGTCACAGTCATTACTTTAGAGGTAAGGTGGCGTCCATAAATTACGTGAGGTGTTTTTTTAATTTACTGTTTTTGACTCGACCTCCTCCCATCCTCAAATATCCCACGTAATTTATAGACGCTCCCTAATGACTATTGTCATTGCTGAATTGCCTTCGAGTAGGGCCGTCACGACCGAAGAGGTAGGTACAGAGCTACCTACCTCTGTACCTACCTCTTCGGTCGTGACACATACGTAATGCGTATGCTGTCTCGTGTCGTGCTGTTTGTGTGACATTTCTGTAAGGCCACCGGAAACACCACATTATTCGTTTGCTTTCCATGAAGTAAAAAAGCACCATTAAATCTGGCGGATAATTCAATGCCTGCCTAAAAAAATGTATGTGCTTTAGATTAGGCCATACGATTGAACTAAAACATGGCTACCAGAGGGAGAGAGACAGAAAATGTGAGCGCGCACTGCTCTTTCTTGCTCCTACAGTAATATAAGAAACGTAATTCTCTCTCTTTCTGTCTTCACTAACCCATATATCCCTCTCAACTTCACCGATCACAGTTTTCGTAACGCTCTCATGACACATTAATCAGCTTACTCACCAGGTCAAGGGCCGGTAAAGAAGTTTCACTTCAAAAATATTTACTGAAATTTTAATATTTTCAGTTATCGGCATGATTGCGCTAAACGAACGCTTTCAAAGTTTCACGCCGTCCGAACAAGATCCGGAGTCTCGCAGCAGCAGAGTGATAGAAGCGGCGTTTGGTTCCAACAGCGGGATTTTTAAATTGGACAAGGGGGTCATGTGGAGGATGTTCAATACACCGCTCTATAGGAAACTAGTTCGGTCTCAAGAATATCTCGAAGAGTAAGGGTCAACTCACACCAAAAGAGCGGCGAATGGCATCGAAGCGGAGCGCAGTTTATGTGTCATATGAATTTCAACTTTATTTTCATTACTATAGTACATAATATCGAATTCTCACGACTTCTGGAGCATTCCAGCGACTCCCAGAGCAGTCGCGGGAATCCGCGCGCCTTCCCTACCGGACGGGTCGCTTCGCTTCGCTGCGCTTCGCCGCTCTTTCGGTGTGAGTTGACCCTTAGTATTAGTATTACATTTTGGTCATTACATGCTCCACTGTAAAGCATAGCGCCAGGAGGGGCCCCTTTTGTAGGCACAAAAAGCAGATGAGGTCCCTAAGGCTGGTTTCAGCTCCCCTAAGCCCCACTGGATCCGGCGCCGCGCTGGTTAAGCATAGGTTTTATCCACATAAATCGGTGTGGAAGGTAATAGACTATAATTTCATAAACTTGAGTCTAATAGTGCCTCTGAGGCACATGCGCCTATGCCTTACATCCAGATGATTGAACTCTCTAGAATTTGGATTTTAATATAGATTCAACAGCATTAATTTGAATAAGTACATTTTTAAATTACTTCATTTCATTTTAGTATTTCTAGGTATGAATTACCACTTAACTAGGAGTCTCTAAAGTAGAAATTAATTGAGTATTTTTAATCCACAGAGTAGCATTGGAATGTGTCACTAGAATGGCAAAGTTTTTCAACGACGACGCGGACACGAGTGACAATTCTTTGTTGCAAGCGTTTTTACAACTGCCTAATATCGATATAAAAGACGTCACTGGCATGGTAGTCGATATTCTTATGGCTGCGATAGACACGGTAACTGTAGATCAGTTTTTTTTAAATAACATAAGGGGGAAAACGGAACACCGCGCCGCACGAAACGCGACAGCACCGTTGTCACATTACGCCGGTATCGTGTACCTAAGCGTGAGGCCCAATTCGGATACATGCATGCATGCAGTGTGGCACTACCTCTTACAACAACATTTAAGGTCTATGAGGTTTATTCTTCCAGTTCAAGTTATCATCAAGAGCTCTCTAATATCTGTAGCTTAAAAATATTTAATCTTCATGAATCAACTGCTATCATGCGATGGGCAACTCGATACATGTAATTTACGTATCCTCAAATAATCAACTACCAGATAAACATTTGGGTAACTAAAAGTTCTAAGCTTTCACGATTTGTATTCATATTTATACATATACAGTCTACTCGTGACCACGGCCGTTGCATTACGGCCGAAACTTTGAGAGTCGGGGTAAATACCTACTTCGATTTTATAACGCGATTAAGTCCCGTTTACAGTATATCTTTGCAAAATAAATACATATTTATTTATTTATACAAACTCAAAGTTCTTTTTTGTTTCTAGACTTCATATGCGACTAGTTTTGCTCTTTACCATTTGGCACGTAATGAAGAATACCAAGAGAAACTCTATAGTGAGCTGGTAGCGCTTCTCCCAAACGAGGACTCTGAGATAACACCTACGATCCTTACTCAAGCGACTTACTTGAAAAGCTGCATCAAGGAATCTTTAAGATTGAACCCTGTGGCTATAGGAGTTGGGAGAGTTGCGCAGAGTGATTTTACATTAAAAGGATATTTAATTCCTAAAGGAGTGAGTTTGATATATTATTATTATATCGTTAATGGTTATCTGAAATTTTATTTGAGTAGCCTGAATTCCCATTTGCCATTGGAGGTTGCCGTCTCTTAACTAGTTTTTATAGTTTAAAGAGCAAGCAAGTTTAAACAAGAGCCAGCTGACAGTACCACGCTGCATGGTAGCAGAATTCGGCCGTCATGAAGGCGTAATGAATAAATAAACTAATAAAATTATACAAATTTAAGTACTAAATAATTATATTATAAGGTGCTCATACACTTATGGTACATACATAATTATTTTACTTAGATATTTGTTTCTATAATATTACTACACATACAAAATACATTATGTCTAAATATAGTTTACACGCTTAATATATTTTAACGTAGGTAGGTCGAAAAGTAATCAATCAATTTGATGACGTTTCATAATTTCAGACGGTGATAGTGACACAAAATATGGTGGCATCACGTTTGCCGCAATATGTCAAGGATCCGTTACGTTTCAAGCCGGAGAGATGGATCCGAGAATCAGAGCAATATGAAAATATCCACCCATTTTTAAGTTTGCCTTTCGGTTTCGGCCCCAGGTCCTGTATAGCGAGAAGATTAGCCGAGCAAAACATGTGCATAGCGATAGCACGGGTACTTATTAAATTACTTGACAATTTTAAAGTGAAACTTTTTATCGTCCCGAAACTAAATTTTTGTGGATTACCTATAACCTAATGGCTAGAGCTGACAAGTGCCTAGCTCTATATGTATATCATGTAGGGTTGCCATCTCAAAAATCTGTCAACCAGGACAAGACACGTAAAAACCCCGGAGCTTCCTATCCGGACGTTACGAAACGAAACTAATATTATTAGTACTTAGGTACTCAGAAGAATAAAATATAGTTTTGATGGTCATTATTAATTTTTTTAATGCTATTTTAAACAAATGACGAATTTTTAAAGACAATATTTCCAGTTTTTTAGTCTCAATTTCTTTTTAATAAAATAAAAAAATTACTACAAATAAAGCGCCGCCCGGACGCTCCCCGGACGCCCCATAAACTGGGACAAATCCGGGGAGACCCGGATGGATGGCAACTCTAATAACATGTAACATTTCACTTTGCTGCCATTTGCTAAGTTATAAGATACCATCTTTCGCCTCAGTTGATCCTAATCTGCATGTTAATGTTAAAAATAAGTTACACGTACATCGCATTTTTAAATAACCATATCGCTTACTTTTTAATCAATTTGATGAATTCGAGTTAATTTTGTTACAGATTGTTCGAGAATTTAAAATGACATGGATGGGCTCGGATTTGGGCGTTAAAACGTATCTTATAAATAAACCAAACAAACCTGTGATGTTGTCATTAACTTCTAGATGTAATTGATTTGGTTATTCGAAATGGATTATGTACTGGCTGAAAATATGATCAACGGACTAACAAAATATGTACATAAACCACAGTAGAACATGATATATTTTATTAACATTTAAGTTAACATAATTATTATGTACCTATATTTCATTAAAGTCAAATAAAAAAGAATTTACATTTAATTTATTAATTAAGTTTACAATTTAATGCTGCTTTAAAAGAACATGACTCTTTTTCAATTTTTTGATAACAATAGGTCCTTGAGTACTTTTAATTATGGCAGGTCGTTTCTTAATCAAAACTCTTCTTTTCCTTAAAGGCTGTCTTACAATTGCTGTGGGAACTGCTACACGTATTGCTTTTTTACATCTTTTAGGCTCAAAGATGATTGCCTCAATACCATCGTCTGATGTGTCTGGATCACATGGGGGTAGGTCTACTGCATCGTATTCAACAAAATTGGGAATCACTGCTCCTTTTAATGCCCTTATTTCTTCTAATTTATCGGGAAACGTAATAACATTAGGGTTGTGCAAAATTGCTGGAATCGTCATTTGCTGTTGCAATACAATACCGATTGGTTGATTTACGGGTACAATAGATTGTATGGTTTCTGTGGGTGCTTCCTTTGGTATCGACTCCGCCTTTATAGCAGATGTTTCACGACAGGGAGCTTCTTCCGATTCATCATGATCGTCGGCGGCCGTCGGAAGAGGTTCAGGTGGATCTAGAGGTATATAAGAGGGTGGGTCGGGTATATAAGGCAATGGAGTCGTCTCTTCAATAATAGATGGTAAATTGGTCTGCGGACAAGGATGCTCAGAGGAAACAATGATAGGCGGGTCTGTAGGTTTAACCGGCACATAAGGAGGTGGGGTTTGTATAGGTTGAGAAATATCGTCATTGATTACTTTGTCACAATCTGCTGGATCGCTGGGAATATCTGGTGGATTTAAAGGTATTAAAGCAGGTGCCTCAGGAACAATGGGTAAGTCTTCTATGTGCTCTTCAGGTGAATTTTGTTCTTGGGGACACGGTAATTGATTTATGGGTTTTGAATTATCTAAATAGACATCTTCATCTAACGTATTTGTTGGTATATGTATTTCTGGTGGGTTAAGTGGAAAATAAGATGGTGGGCTAGGAATATCTGGCAAAGGAAGTGCTTCGTCGTCTGATACCACAATTGGTGTAGAGAACGAAGGACATGGAGGCGAATCCAAGATTTCCTTCTCCTGCTTATCAAAAGGATCTTCAAGATATAACGGAACATTTGGTGGATTTAAGGATATATACGAAGGTGCTTCGGGAATATTTGGTTTATTTTCTATTGACTCGGGATACGGTAAGTGGTCAGGTAATACCGAATAATCTGTATAGATTGGTAAATTATCTGGTGGATTTAGAGGATAATACGCAGGCGGGTTGGGTGGTTTAATTTCTATTGGCTCGGGACACGGTAAAGAGTTTGGTGGTTTATAATCATCTGAAAATACAGGTAAATCTTCTGGTGGATTTAGCGGATAATAATCAGGGGGGTTTGGTGGTTTGTTTTCTACGGGCTCGGGGTACGGTAAATGGTTTGGTAATACCGAATAATCTGTATAGACTGGTAAATTATCTGGTGGATTTAGAGGATAATACGCAGGCGGGTTGGGTGGTTTGAGTTCTATTGGCTCGAGGCACGGTAAAGGGTTTGGTGGTTTATAATCATCTGAAAATACTGGTAAATTTTCTGGTGGATTTAGCGGATAATAATCAGGTGGGTTGGGTGGTTCGTTTTCTATGGGCTCGGAATACGATAAATGGTTTGGTAATACTGAATAATCTGTATGGATTGGTAAATTATCTGGTGGATTTAGAGGATAATACGCAGGCGGGCTGGGTGGATTGATTTCTATTGGCTCGAGACACGGTAAAGGGTTTGGTGGTTTATAATCATCTGAAAATACTGGTAAATTTTCTGGTGGATTTAGCGGATAATAATCAGGAGGGTTGGGTGGTTTGTTTTCTATGGGCTCGGGGTACGGTAAATGGTTTGGTAATATCGAATAATCTGTATAGATTGGTAAATTATCTGGTGGATTTAGAGGATAATACGCAGGCGGGCTGGGTGGTTTGATTTCTATTGGCTCGGGACACGGTAAAGGGTTTGGTGGTTTATAATCATCTGAAAATACTGGTAAATTTTCTGGTGGATTTAGCGGATAATAGTCAGGTGGGTTGGCTGGTTTGTTTTCTATGGGCTCGGGATACGGTAAATGGTTTGGTAATACCGAATAATCTGTATAGATTGGTAAATTATCTGGTGGATTTAGAGGATAATACGCAGGCGGGCTGGGTGGTTTGAGTTCTATTGCCTCGAGGCACGGTAAAGGGTTTGGTGGTTTATAATCATCTGAAAATACTGGTAAATTTTCTGGTGGATTTAGCGGATAATAATCAGGTGAGTTTGGTGGTTTGTTTTCTATGGGCTCGGAATACGATAAATGGTTTGGTAATACTGAATAATCTGTATAGATTGGTAAATTATCTGGTGGATTTAGAGGATAATACGCAGGCGGGTTGGGTGGATTGATTTCTATTGGCTCGAGACACGGTAAAGGATTTGGTGGTTTATAATCATCTGAAAATACTGGTAAATTTTCTGGTGGATTTAGCGGATAATAATCAGGAGGGTTGGGTGGTTTGGTTTCTATGGACTCGGGGTACGGTAAATGGTTTGGTAATATCGAATAATCTGTATAGATTGGTAAATTATCTGGTGGATTTAGAGGATAATACGCAGGCGGGTTGGGTGGTTTGTTTTCTATTGGCTCGGGACATGGTAAAGTGTTTGGTGGTTTATAATCATCTGAAAATACAGGTAAATTTTCTGGTGGATTTAGCGGATAATAATCAGGTGGGTTTGGTGGTTTGTTTTCTATGGGCTCGGGGTACGGTAAATGGTTTGGTAATACCGAATAATCTGTATAGATTGGTAAATTATCTGGTGGATTTAGAGGATAATACGCAGGCGGGTTGGGTGGTTTGATTTCTATTGGCTCGGGACACGGTAAAGGCTTTGGTGGTTTATAATCATCTGAAAATACTGGTAAATTTTCTGGTGGATTTAGCGGATAATAATCAGGTGGGTTGGCTGGTTTGTTTTCTATGGGCTCGGGATACGGTAAATGGTTTGGTAACATCGAATTATCTGAAAAAACTGGTAAATTATTTGGTGGATTTAGCGGATAATAAGCAGGTGGGTTGGGTGGAACCACATAATTGAAATTTTCGGGTAATATCGGTTCATCGTCTGCAAAATGTTGTGGACACGGCTCTGGAGCATCACCTCTTTCTTCATTAAGATCGTAGTTTAAATTATGGTCTGTTGGCTGAAATATCGTATTTGGTGGATTTAAGGGCTGCAAAACCGGCGCTTCGGGAATTACCAGAGGTTCATCGTTTGCGGAAATGGAAGATTGATGACAATCTGGACCCGTTGAACCAATTACAAGAATGTCATTATCCTCTACTTCTTGAAAAGAAGGTGGAGGAAATGGTGCATTCAAAGGCAATAACGCAGGCGCTTCAGCCATAACAGGCAGATCGTCATTAATTTGAGCATTAGGATATAGTGGATCATCAGGTGATTCAATATTATCATTAGCGGTAGAGTGACACGGTGGTGGTATGTTTGACACGCATGGCGGGATTTGTGAACTGTTCCTTTGCATAATCGCATCTGAATGTATTAGTTTAGATGGCTTGTTTAGTGATATTAGTGGACTTGAAGGTAATGGTATGAGATGCAGGTTCTGTTGTATTATCGTATTCATTGGACTGGGATTCTTTGCATATACGACATGTGATTGCGGAATTATACATGGTAAATAGTTATCATTTTTAATTACAATTCCTTGAGAAAGTATGCCCGAAATGCCATTCGTGTAAATATTCGACGAGGGATCGCATAAGGGTAATGATTTGTAGGGCACAGGAATAAGTATAGGATTTGTTTGGTGTGCTGAGCTCAGTTCGACAGCTGATGCGGCACCGAGATGCGGTACGGGTATATGGATCTGCTGTGAATATATGTTAGCACCGTTTACTACACTGTCAGTCGCCAGGCGTTGTCTCGACAATATACTGTCCAATAAACTTTTTAACGCGTTTTCAACGCATCTTTTTTGTTTCTGCGAAGATCCTGAATCGCTCGGAACGCCATCTAGGTTTATAATGTTTGCAGTAGTTTGTTCTATATCAAACTTTGAGCCTTTCTTCTCTTCACTTAATGCGGAACTGCTGTATGCAATACATGACCAAAGCAGGACATAGAGTAGTTTTAAAGCCACCTGAAATATAAAAAGATATTTGTAAGTAATTGTACCATATGTGACGTCAAATTAGCAACTACTCTCCTCCATAATCTTCACATCCCTAGAACTAGAATTATAGTGTGATAAAACCATGGTTATCGCTATAGGTACTGTAGTGGTTGTCGTATAGAAACTGCTTGGTAGTTGGTTTTTATTCGAAACTTCTTGTTGTGTATGCTTTTTAAAGAAAAAAATCAAAAAGAAAAGAATAAGACGTTTCTTGACGTGAAAATTTTATTCAGTAGAAAATTGGGAGAGATTGCAAGGAAGTGTGAAACAGAGCGGATCTCAAAATATGAGATCTTACCTAGACTAGTTATAATATAACAAGAATATGTAATATTCAACGGAATAAAGTATACAATCATAAATTATGGTTTCTTTGGATTTATTCGGTCAGCCAGATGGCACAGTTTCTAGGTTAGGCAGTAATATAAATATTACATCAACGCCCCCGATGCTATAACTGGTGGCGGCGCCGGGTACTGCTTGTTATAAACAGAGTCATTTCAGTTACCTAAAACGACGCATCATCATACGCCAAAATACTTCGTTTATAACAACCCCGAATTTTTAGAGCACTTATTTATTAACAGTAACAGAAAATTCCTTTTGTCTGTACATTGAATATATTCACGAAAAACTAATTGGGGGCGATGTTAAAATAGTATTAGAACACTTTTCAATGTTTTTTGTTTGTCTGTTTGTTCAGGCTAATCTCCGAAACTACCTACTGGACGGATTCGAATGAAACTTTTTGTGGAGTATAGATACTAAGCCTGGTCAACATCAAAAACACTTTTTACTGCGGTAAAATCGCTCATTCCTACGAGAAATCGGAATTTCGGTACACCGCAAGCAAACCATACATAGCTACACTAGCTCATACTAGTTAGCTATACAGAGTTATTTCAGCTACATAAATTGATGCATCATCATTCTCGAATAGTTAAAATATACTTTAAATTTCAGATTAAATATTAAAAAAACCTAACCTTGTTTATAAAGCACTTATTGGCCACCATACTACCTATGTACTAACACAGCCAGACGGATGCACATAAACATTTAGAGGAACTATGATATCTTACGATAACTTAGATAAAATTAATCTATAGAAATACAGGTCAACTCGTAAGTCGCAGTAATTACTCTCTGTTTGGCATAGTGACTCATCCAGTCGAATTGAGCCGGCCGCGGCACGGCCGGGGTCTACTAGCTAGCTAGCTACCTGTCGTTTTTCGTGCAGTATTTTAGTGGTGGCCCCGTGGTCAATGCAGGGGGGGAGAAGGAATCTCTATAATCCCAAGACGGATGTCTATGGGCGTTGGTTAGTAATGAAAATGGTTCGTTTGACCCCATAAACTATACAAAATGAATAAATGATAATAGCAAAAAAATGTGTGTGCAAAGTGTGAGCACACAACTGAAGTAAAACTTAATTATTGAGTTATTACACAACTTCATTACCGTAGTTACAATGACATAACATGTCGTATGATATTTATTTTTTAAATACAAAAAAGTTTCACTTAGATTGATTTTGAATTTTTAATTTGAATGACAACTTCCAACAAAATTTGCAAGCCCGATGTGTGATTTGCGTAACGCTCTCGCCAGGTTACTGCCCCAGTCAAGCACGCGTACAGAAGTTTTACTTCAAAAATCGTCATAATTAAAAAAAGTGTGTCACATGTGACTGGAGTTACGTCGTACGAATATGATGATGAATTCTGACTCTGACGTGAAGCACCTGCATGAAGCGAAAGCTACCCAAGCGTTGGTGCTACGCAAAACCAGTTAGTAACCACAAGATTTTACTCCTCGTATTTTAATACCACGCGCATTATGGTAAGGACTAAACTAAAATGTTAAAGTCAAAACTCAATAAAATATATTAACAATTCGCACCACCTCTGGAATAATGCTGCAAGTGCACTTGTGCGATTATTTTTTTATTACATATAAAAATCAAGAAAAGCTAATATTTCAATTCAATAATAGTAGTTTATGCAACTGTCATATAAAGAAGGGTATTAAAACACGACTGTGAATTTTTGAAACGAGCGAACGCGAGTTTCAAAATAGTACCTCACGAGTGTTTTAATACCCGTGTAATATGCAGTTTGCATACACTACTTTATCTTCACTAATGCAATTAATCAATTAATCAAACATTGCGAAACATTAAATTCACGCGTNNCGCAGCTGCAGCGCGCGCAGGGCCAATCAGGAGCGAACGCGCGCTGTTAGGATTTTGAAATAAGGCTCTCTCACCACTCTTTCTCTCTCTCTCGCTCTCACTCAGTGTTATAATGAGATTTTACGATATCGATTTGGATATTATAAATTTATAACATCATGTCAAATTGCTTAAATTGAGTTTTTTGTTGTCTGAGCTATAACAGTAGTTATTATAAGTCAAGTATTGAAAACATAAGTAGAATGTTACAACATTAGTGTAGATAAACTTTTTACTTAAATTTTTAATCTCAAAAAAATTTGAAAATATATATAACATTTAGATAAAAATATTTCTATAGTAAGAACGATTTTTATACATTTGTAATAAAATACTGTTTTTCCATAATAAGAATGTCATATTTATATATACGCAAATCTTGAACGAAGATGTTTAAAATATCTTCGCTATAACTATATTTGCTCCCTTGTTTTAGGGAATTATTGAGCAAATGTCGTCGTGCAAGTTTAGTTGCTTACTTCTTCTGCGAAACTTTTATTGATAATACAGTATGTAACTATTGATGCGTACATTCTATAGCCATAGTTTGAAAACTTTTTAGAAAACAAAGGAATTCTACAATAACTTTTAAAAACACATAAGTTATTCGATCATAATTTGAATTTTGAAATCATTAAGTTCGTTGCGTTAACTTCCACTATTTACTTTAATTTTTATTTTTTTAATGGGATATATGGGAAAAAAGGCTTGATACGATTTTATTAAAAGTACTGGATCCAGTATCTCATGAAAACAATGAATTAGTTCCTTATAATAAGCAATAATAAGCAATTCTTAGTACAATCATCTACTTCGACATTGTCTGGAAGTAGCACAAATTGTTTTCATGTAGGTGTTCTTTCTTCAGAATGTACTGTTTAATTAAATTTAATTAAAATTTAGAAAATGGAACCAACAATAGCATCACAGCGTAGCCATAGATAGAAAAGAGACGAAAGCTCATGGCAAATCAATAAAAATAAGTTGTTAAAAAATTCAGGCAAACCTTATGTTTCAAAAATCACGAAGAAAAAGAGAAATGGAAAAGTTATGAGGTATATTAGGGTGACCCATGTACTTTTAAAAAATATTTTCAAAATATTGATAACTTTAATGTCTTTTAGAAATTGGGAACCGTCAGTGGGATTTTAGTCTAATGTATGTTAAACCAAATCCACCACGTACTGCCATTGCTAATATTGTGACATGTGCCTAGATCGCAAACGTTGATTTATTTGTTACCAGCTACAAATGGGTATGTTTTAATAAAAGTTTGCAAAAAAAGTTTTTTCAAACTTTGAATATCAATGACAGGATCCTATTCACAGTCTTGATGAAACAAAAACTTCAAATTGTCATAGATCTACGAGGTCATTTATCTAATTATTTAATTGGTTTACCAACGACTGCATACACTTTAAAAAAGTAACTTAGCATCTTAGCATAACAAATATTTATTGTGTAACAAACACTTATTAGGCAAACTCAGCATGCACATTCTTTCACTCTCACTTCACTCACACTCAGAAAAGAAAGAACAATCAAAAATAGACCACGAACACACATAAACAATAAAGACCTAATAAGACAAATTAAAGACGAGAAAAAATAAACACTCGAAGCAACAACAAAATCTGTAGGATGTTTTGATATAGAGGTCTCGAGATTTGTTAAGTCAGATTTTGGTTTCATTATAAAAGAAAATACTCCGTTTACAGCTTTACGATCTATAATATTTTGACAAAAAGTGGACGATGGTCCGTTTGGCATGCTGAAATTGCTAAAATGAAGCTAGCTGTTTGTGGAGTTATTTACAATCTGAGGCAGAGAAAGGATTAAAAAAATGTATCATTTTATTCGGCTTCTCTTTTGACCTGTGTGTAATTACACACAGGTCAAAAGAGAAACCGCCTTGTTTTTACATTATATATTCACACATCAATCAAATTCGGTCTAAAATAAGTTACAGATTTTTATTACTACTCTTAATGAAGACGACTCAATGCATTCGTGTATCGGGAAAAGCAAAAGAAATATATTTTGTATATTTCAGAAGAATGCGATTTTTAGAAATTGTAACGTACAAGGACAGAAATATAATCTTCAAGAAATAGCACAGGAAGATTTTTGTCTTTAAAAACGAATTACAAATAATACCAATTGGGTAAAGAAAATTTCCGGAGCAAAAATATGTATGACTAATGTCAGGAGCAAAAATCAAAGAGCTTGCTGTAGATTCATCGACACCTGGGCTCTTGACAAAATATGAATATTATTTTATTTTATAATATTTATAATAATACGACAGTTGTTATTTAGACACAGATCATGATAGAACGGGTAAACGTAAGGAAACGCTAAGTTTTGAAGATATAGGTGGCAATCTGACTATGTGATCACATAATTGAGTTAAATCAGATTGCATAATATATAAACACCACTGTCAATATCTGCAAATCTGTACAAATACCATAAAAGTTTATGTAAGGATATCCATATACCACCGCACCGCAGGTAAATGGGGATGTTGATGAAGAGTCAGCTTAATTATTATTGTACATTATTTGCTCAATCTGGATTGTCTATACCATTCTTTTCCAATTTGGGCGATACGAGAGGC
>LUGF01053474.1:80600-99981 GCA_001625245.1 Calycopis cecrops
GTGATCACATAATTGAGTTAAATCAGATTGCGTAATATATAAACACCACTGTCAATATCTGCAAATCTGTACAAATACCATAAAAGTTTATGTAAGGATATCCATATACCACCGCACCGCAGGTAAACGGGGATGTTGATGAAGAGTCAGCTTAATTATTATTGTACATTATTTGCTCAATCTGGATTGTCTATACCATTCTTTTCCAATTTGGGCGATACGAGGGGCGGGCGAACGCCTCGTTGTGGGCGCTGGAGGCATAGAGAGGGGCGGTATGGGGTCTAAAAATCGACAATGTTATATAGGGTTTTTAAGGTGATAAAAATGGGGGCGCTACAAAGTGATTGATATAAAACTAATTTAGAAAGTGGCCGTTAGACGAAATAAGATTGGGAACCTCTGGTCTTTACTGTACCCACTAAAAATATTTTTAACTGTGGAATTATTTATTTCATACTTGTCCAAATATTTTATATTTGATAGAATATATATTAAACGCAATTTTACAGTATTTATGTTAATACGCAATCAGAAAACCAATTGTATCAAGTACATTGATCAAAATGTGTTTGATTTGGTTGTTGTGTTTAGATTTATGTAAGGTGTTTTTATGAAATTTGAACTGTTAATATAATTTAGTCATCGTTTACAAATTTTTCACTTTAAATTTAATTATTTAAACATTTTCTTTTACCATTACTCTTAAATGCAACAAATTATTATTCAAATATACGTATATATATAGGTACATTCAAATATATATAGTATATTTAAAGTATTCAAATTCATCTTTTCAAAAACTGGATATTTAATAATAAACGGTTTTTATTTATATTTTTTCACTTAAGTAACGCCGTGATACAACAAAAGTAAGATGATGTTACACAAGGAAAAAGTAAGTAACGCATCTTATACAAATGAGTTTCTCGTGGAAAAAACGTGTAAACCGTAACGTGTAAAAAAAAAAAAGATACAAATTGGAATCGCGTCCAGTTCTTATGGTGTATAAAGGGATATCTGCAATTACATTAAATTGCGAGAATTTTATGACACATGAATAATGCAATTTACAGAGTTACTCAATCAAGTATCCAAAAATTTCCAAAATAAATACGCAACACTATTTCTTGGTGTGTTTTTTATTCCACATTGAGTAAATTATGAATACAAATATGTAGTCACCTTGGTGCTGTGTTGAGACATAATTTGCTGCAAACTTTATATTTATAAAACTATTATTAAATTTTTAGGACAGTTTTATGCTCTCCTGAAAAGATGTAATTTTTCACTTTCGGCTTTTTTCCAGGAGTTCGAGTCGAGTAAAGAACAATAAAAAATTGTTACAAGCAATATTGAAAATATGTAAACATTGCCTGAAAGGATTTGGATATAGTTATAATCAATTTTTCATATATATTAACAATTATACTATTGTACTTTGTTCGCGTAGCGTAGTAATCTATATATAAGTTTAAACTCAAACGTGACATAGCCATCTATCAACGCACAGCCCAAACCACTGAAGGGATCAAGCTGAAATTTGGCATCCAGGTAGATGTTACGACGTAGGCATCCGCTAAGATTAGCTAAGCTAAGGATTTTTAGAAATTCAACCCCTAAAGGGATGAAATAGGGGTTTAAAGTTTGTATAGATTTCGCGGTTAAAACCGCGGGGCACAGCTAGTATCTAATAAAATCAAAGTGATCTGTTATTGTTTGCTTGCAGTGTACCAAAATTCCGATTTCCCGTAGGAACGAGTGATTTTACCGCAGTAAAAAGTGTTTTTGATGTTGAGCAGGCTTAGTATCTATACACCACAAAAAGTTTTATTCGAATCAGTCCAATAGTGTCGGAGGTTAACCCGGACAAACAGACAATTGGACAAACAAAAAAATTTAAAATGTACAAACAAACTAATTTTACTGTTTTATTATATGTAGGTACAGATATAGATGATCTACCATGTTTCTGCAAATAAATAAATTCTATTTTATTAAATTCTATTAAAAAAATATATTAAATTAAATTATATTCTAAGAATACCTACTATAGAAATAGGTAGTAGGTATTTCATAATATGCCTATAATATGCCTAGGCAGATATTTTGTGTACCTTACCTTAAGCATCTCATTATAGTGTGTCGTAATAACGGTGTAAAATATTGATCCATTGAAATATAAATTAGAAAAATTATTTTTTCACTTGATTTAGAATGTAATTTAAAAAAATAAGGTAACAAATGGTAAAAAAAAACTTACCATGCTTTCCCTGTTCCTCAGTTTCACTGAATGTAATCTATAACTTGCATTTGGTTTTATTTATACACTAATTTGTAGTATTCAATTTACTAAAACAAAACTTGAAATGAACGATTAAATTCATCGTCAACTGGCTTGTTCTAATGCAAACATTCATTATATTAATTACTTTTCTAATTAATTACATTTTTATATCCACAATTGGTGACAATTAGTTGCACAGAAAATAGAATGTGAAAGGTTTGGTATTTGCCAAAAACAGGATTCTATTGTCATAATATATTCTATTACAAGTGCAAATTCTTTACGAAACCTGGTAAACGTTTTCAACAAACACGCGCTCCGACAACATCGCACAATGTAGACACCTTTATTACTGCTTAAGCTGTACATTGTCTAGTCATTATTATTGGTCAGTTAATAAGTATATCAGGACATATTTGTTTGTTCGTTTCTTACTCCTTCACGTGAAAACTGCTGAACCGATTGTCATGAAATTTGGCACACACATAGAGGGTAACTTGGATTAACACATGGGGTTAATTTTTTATTCTGAAACAATGTTCCTCTGGGATGCCATGGGATAATTTTCTATTTTCCACGGGATCTGAATTTACGCGGGTGAAATCGTGCGGCGCAGCTATATAAAATAAAGATTACATTTTGTGATAATATAATTATCGTGATAATATTTGGCAATGGTGCATGGTACATAAAATAAGGGGACAATGCACAGGAATTATATTCTAAATCGTATATGGTTGATAAATGAAAATGATGAATATAAATAATAATATAATAATGGAAAAAATGGGGGGAGGCCTTTGCCCAACAATGGGACACATTAAGGGCTTGAAATAATAATATAATAATAATATATGGTTGATATGTGATCAATAGATAGGTACACATAATAAGACAGTAAAATCCGTGGTGTGTCTGTACATTGAATATATTTACGAAAAACTATTTGGGGGCTATGTTAAAATAATTTTAGAACACTTTTCAATGTTTTTTAATTTTTTTGTCTGTCTGTCTGTCTGTTAGTCCAGGCTAATCTCCGAAATTACTGGATGAATTCGAATGAAACTTTATGTGGCGTATAGATACTAAGTTAGGTCAAAATTTTGAATACTCTTTACTGCGGGAAAATCGCTTATTCCTACGGGAAATTCAGTAATTATACTTTTCACATTGATTATAATAGAACTACGTTAAGCAAACGAGGTCGCGGGTACCAGCTAGTCATTGGTTCTGTTTCTCTTTTGACTTATAGAACACAGAGATATTAGTGAATTCCTAAAAAGCATTTACTGACATGTTATATAAGCATGAATAAGCATGGATATGTATATATCCTATATAGTTCAATCTTAAATAATGCTCAGAGGTCTAGAAAAGGTCAGACCTGTGCAGTGTGCGTGTCTCCGTCGCGTCGGATGACCGTCTCATAGAAACAAGATATTAGGAAATTTATTCAGTATAATGATATAATGACATATGAAATGAAGTCATAGAGCACAAGTGATTATAGGTGTTAAACACTAGTGCTCTAAGACTTCATTTCATCACTAGGAAGACGTAATCACTAGGAATTCAATACTAGGGAGAGGTAGGGCCACGCTGCATTGCAATTTGAATGTAGCCGAATTGAGCCGGCATGATTGAGGAGGTACCTCTCGCTTACACGAGACCGGCGTAAACAGCTGTGCTGTCGCGTTTCGTGCGGTGTGTAAGTGGCCGTGTAAGTAGCCGGTGGCTCTTGAAGGTAGGAGGAGAACGGAGGGCAGCGCATCTGTAAGCCTCTATGCGCGTGTCTATGGGGGTTCGTAGTCATGAAAATGGCTCCGACGACCATTGAAATCCGCATAGAGGTTATACAGATACGTACTCCTTTCTCTCTCTCTCTCTCTCTTTTTTTACCAGTATCGTGAACGAAAGGTACCTCTCCGGTCGTACCAGCTCAATTCCACTGCATGGCACTACGTAGCACACCTTACTAAATTAAATTAAATTAATTTAATAATAATAATAATATCTTTATTTTTTAAAACACACTGAGCCAACATTAAACATACAAAATCAGTTAGGACAACACACATAATTGAATGATTAAAACTAAAAACAAAGAGAAAACCTACATCGACTAACGACAAGGCAATAGTCGGCAGTTTAAGCCAGACCTTACGGCCTGACACTGATTCTCAGGTCCATCTTTAGTTTCTTTTCATCCTGGCGGCAAAACCTTAATTTTGTTAGATACTATATTTTTTTACAAAATACAATTGTGTTATGTTGTTGTGTAAGAAAACTCGAGGTTTACATTATAAATTAAAATGGTACGTGATCCAATTCTTTGCAATATGTTTAAAAAAAGTTTCCTTAAGCTTTTTCTTACTTTCTCTAATTTTATTATTTTAATGTCTGTTGTGGATAATGGAATTATATTTGAAAGGTTGCTATAAAAACAATATTTCTATGCACGGTGATTTTAAAAATCGTTTTCGATTGGTTTCCACTTCTTCTGTCAGCAATTAAAATATTGACTTTAATAGAAAAAGTGTGTTATTTTGTTAAATTAACTATATACATAAGTTCTGTTATTGATATAGAACAATTTTTTTATTTCAAAACCGGCTTAAAAATCATCTTGAATATGACATACTTTTTCTCACTTCATGAAACATGTAGGTAAGTAAATAATTTTATAGTAGGTAAAGAAATTTAATGAACATATATTCATTTATTTATATTTTTAGGAGGCACAAAAGCTAGAATATTGCAATATATAAAAGTGATATAAAACCAACCATAACCAACAAGCTTACAGTAGTTCCTCACTGGTAGAGTCGTAGTAGTAGGTGTTATCCGTATTTCCGAGGGGAAAAGTACGCCTTCAAATCGGGCACTGCACAATATATTATTGGTTATTGATATTTTAAATATGGGCCTTAAGAGGCTATGGGTTATTACAAAATAAAAGAAAGAATTTAAAAAAGTTTTCTCTCATTTTCTTTTGTCGTTACTATTACTAGAAGGTAAAAGTAATAAAATACAAATTTTTCACGTCATATTTATTCAATTTCAAATAATAAAAAATTGTAATAGTCTTTCAAAATTAGATACGAATAATATAATTCAATCAAAAGTAGTAAAAATTGCAGTCATTCATTGTTTTAATTAAATATGATAAGGATTGAAAGCTGGTTGCGGGTATTGTGGGACGTACGGTAAGGGGGGCACGGGGTACAACGGGTTTGAAAAGAATGGATTGGGGACAGCGTAGGCTATAACGAGGATTTCTGGTTGCTTCTCATGGCCCGCATTCTCTTCAATATTTTCTTGATTTAGATTTTCACCGTTTTCTTCACCGCCATAGTAGCCCGAGCGTAAACCTGCATAATATAAAATTAATATACTTAGGCCATTATTGCACGCAAAGTTTCTCACAAAGTGTCACTGCTCAATATAACGACATTTATAGGAACGTTATCTAAGAATTTGTAGATGAAATCTTGAGGAAATATAATTCTTTGAACTCTTAATCCTAATTAGAGATCATCAGAGCCCAAGTGCTTAACAGGTGTTTAAAGATCTTTTCTTGATTTGAGATTCGCAGGGTGTGTAGTGCTGAGTTTTAGTGTTACCAACTATAAAAGTGTTACCAACTATATTAATCTTGGCCGTAGCTATGAGCTATTTGTGAGCAAATTAAATCTGAAAATCTGAAAAAAAGAAAATCACTCTCATAATCATTTATATGAAGATTTGCAATGGAGTTTTCTTAACATAAATTACTGTATTTCTCTTGGAAAATTTTGCTATCGTTGTTATTTTTTTTTATTTTTTTTTTGAAAATGATATTAATTATCGCCGCCTTCGCTGACGCAGCGATTGTGGCTATTTTAGTATAGTGTCTAATTGATAGTAGTAGTAGTAGTACCGCGTCCGCTCCGATGCGGACGGTCTTATTTCTATTTTTTTTTTTTATTTATATATTTAAGCTGCTTCTCTTGGTGTGGTTCCTGGAACTGTGATTGGAGAGGGATGTTTCGAGCGGAGCCCCCAACACCCGCGGCTGCCCACTAGGTCACCTCCCCGAAGACAGGTGATAGCTATCGTTGTTATTGCTCACCCTTTATAAATTAGCCATAGTACCTAACACACATATATGTACATATTATATCTTCGCGCCAATGCCCTTACGGGGCAGAACCGATTTCCGTAAGTCGCGAGCTCCACCGAGTTGTTTCGCTACCTCAATATTCAGTGCTCCATTCATACAAACAGCGGTCTCGACATCACCTTCGCATAGCAACCTATCTATATAAAATCTAATAAAATATATAAATTGTAATACCTGGAATAACTCTACCATTGGCTGGTCGCAGAAAGTTTGAGAAAGACCAATTATTTGGCCATTGGAACGAAGAAGGCAGAGAAGGTAACCAACTCGGCAGCGAAGGCTTAGGGATCACAAACGAAATCTGGTAAGAGTCTTGATTTTCTACTGGCTTCACGAGTCCTTGAATTGGCGCTAGAACGTTCTGGGATATTTGCTGTGGCAAGCTCGCTATTTGGTCTTGAACTTGATTGGAAATACCAGCAGCGTTTTCGGCTAGATTCGAAGCTGCATCTTGTATGACATCTTGTATTCCCTTGTATTGAATTTCTGATGCATTTAGGACTTCGGATGGTGGCGGGTTAGCTGGCATGGCCAGCGACGTAGCGACAAGACAAGACACAATTAAAAATATCATCTGAAAAAGTAATAATTATATTAATTAGTTTTGATATACCTACAATACCTTCGATTTTATAGGGGATCTTTTTAGCAACGACGTCTGAAATTTAGTCTACTGCTCTAGAATATGTAGCATTGCTCCTAAGCAGATGATATTTTAAAATGAAATAAATCATGACTACCGACGCCCATAGACATCTGCAAAGATATTAGACAGATGCGTTACCCTCTTTCCTTCTTCATGGGTCACCGGCTACTAACATCATATATCAGATAAACACAAAAAATATAAATTAAGTAGGTATAGGAGTTTTGTGTGATTTTATGATAATAAAAGTATTAAACATTAAGTAGTATAATTTTTACTTACTTTGCTTCCAATCCAACGCTTCTGTAAGGGATATGTCTGAGACACGAATGATCTTGTTTATATACGTCTCTTGAAGATCTATCAAAGCAATTAAACTTTATATCTTGGAAAGACCATTAGATGCAGACAAAAGTCATTATTAAATCGTTTAAATTTCGTTAAGATAAATTATTAATTGCATCGATAATTCTAAAATATAGATAACATCTATGTTTGAATGTCATATGATATAGATATAGGTAAGTAAAAACTAAAAGTAAAAATTAGCTAGTATCATCGTATTTTACAACAGGTTCTACTACTGCTTCACTACTTGTAATATTTTCATTTAGAAATAATCAAAAAGCCATTAATGATGAATTACATATTAGGTAACCCTTGTTATGCTAAAACACATTCACTTCGTCGGGCTGGGTGAGACGTTTGGGGGCCTCAAAGATGAGTAAAAATTCATATCCTCCGCCTTCCCTCAAAAAAAGGGGGTACAAGAGCCTCCTTAAGGGCTTAAGAAACAAAACATACAGCTTCTGGAAAATCTGTGTAGGTATAAAGAATAATAATAAGAATAATATAAGCTACATGTTTTCATCCCATAGGGTTATTTTGGCATAGATTTTCCAAAAGCGATTTAATTTGATTTTTGTGTAAGTAGAGAAGACTATAACAAAGATGTTTGGAAAAACATAAAGACCACATAATAAAAAAAATATACAGAATATTTTTGTCCCTGGTAAAGGATCAAGGCTATGATAATGATGAAGTTTTCTCGGACAATTTCAATACAATTAAATATCAACAATTTCTCGGTTATGATCACAAAATGGTTAAACACATTATAAACAAATAAAACATACAACCATCTTTATTTTTGGAATTAATTTTATTTGCATTGTCATATTCGTGATTTTATTATAACAATTGTTATTATTACACAACAAAATAGTAATAAATAACACCCGATAGAGTCATTGCAACAAGATGTCATTACGGTAATACTTAATAGAGAGATATAAATACTTGAAGTATTTAGGTACTAGGTATAAGGAAGACATTTTAGTTATAATGACAAATTATTAGCAATAACTCTGTGTGTACTTGCACCGTGCTTAAAACAAAAAGAAATACACATACAAAAGTTAATTGACATTTTAGTTGCAAGCAAAAGTTTTTAGTTTGACAAGTTAATAATAAAGTATATCGTATTGAAAAATAGTAAGATGTTTCAAACTGTTTTTTTATTTATGGTTTGAACAAATTCTTTACTCGCATACAAGAGAGACTCTACAACAGGATTTACATAAACACCTACGTATATACAATAGCAATAATAATATTCAATACACTAGTTCAATGATCTAGCAAGTTACTTTATTTGGATTTGCTATATGAATACTTTTAAAATTCTTGCAAAGCATTTGTAAAGGTACCTAAAATGGCACTACTTACGTAATATATATAAAAACACATGAAAACATGACTTATTATATTACACAATTGAATAAATTAATTTTGTTATACACTAGCCTATTAATAGTTATTAAATAATAATAATTATGGCTAAGAGATTCGTTCGAATGTCGTTTTTATCCACCATTGTTAAAATTGACTAAAATACTGATGGGGAGTTGGTAACTAATATTAGTTGGATTCTGACTTAGATCAATGTATTGGTCTCGGGTCGTAAGGGGTGGCGTTGTGGCCGACGTATCTGTTATTTTTGCGCACCTGGAACCCTTCGCTGGGGCTCGAGTTGTAGTATATCACTCGACGAATACCGAAGGGGTCCACGTACCCGAAACTACCAATTTTATCGTCAGGGCCCTGGTTCTCTTCTTCGTGGTACTGTTTAGGGAGGTAGTAGCGGAAACCGTTCCTTCTGAATGGCGCGCCGTCATACCCGGGAAACTGTGGAGTGTAACCATCACCGATCCTGGCCCTCGCTTGTTGTCTTCTCGTCCAGTCGTCGGCGTGCCTGTACGAGTTGGGGTTTATGACGTCATACCGCGAGCTGTCACTTGCGTAGTACCCGTCGAGAGTGTTCGTCTCGTAGTTGGGGTTGGCCGAGGATGCTTCGCTCTGAGTTATCGGTGGAACGGTCGGTCTTAAGTCGAATTTCGTCGATGAGTCGATTGAGTTCGGGGAAACTTCGACGTTGGGTATCGATGAGGGGGTACTCGAGTACCCTGTAGGGTACGGCCGGGGTGTGATAGCAATAGGGGTGTAAGGGCGCGGGGTTGATGATGACAGGTGTGGAGACTTCGTGGCAGGTCTGTACCGTAGCGAGCCTCGCGGTATGTTGTGCGCTGGCGCCGGTGTTATGTGGTAGCCAGCGTTGGTCGGCGCCGTTTTCGCAATTTGTAATGATTCCTGGAACATAACATAAACAATATTAAAGCATGCAATAGGAAAATTGTAACTGTATCAATGTAGACATTCAAATATTCTTCAATGTCTATAAGCATTTAGTAAAGGTCATTGTGGTTTTGCAGAGTTAAAACAGAGGCTGGTAGGTCCTTGATTGAACAGGATAAGTATTGTACAATACATTGTTGGCAAATATTCAACTATTCCATATATTCCACAGATATATGGCCTTAATAACTACTTGTCAAATGATAACTTTCGCGTCAACTTAGGAAATCGATATACAGATGGCAATGGCTAAGCGCTGTTGAATTTACCATTCTGTTGTGATGAATGAATCTAAGAAACATTGCTCAACGATACATAAATGCTCACACCTGAGGTGATTCAAATACGGGTCATTTTATAACACTATATGTTTATCACCATCATCATCATCATTATCAGTCGACGGACATCCCCTCACAAGCTTCCCCTAGAGAGGGTAATACGTCAGGGTCACGAGCCACTTGCATCCAGACGATCCTCGCCCCACCTTAACCAACTCGTGGGTCCACCGGATTGGAAACCGTCCAACACTCGACACTGCCATGAGTCCGCCACTAGTTATTATCACTTTTGACGATCATAACTAGGCTATATAAGGCTATATGTTGGCTACATAGCTGTAAATACAAGTTTTTTAATTGAAATAAATGAATAACGAAAAAACGTAC
The DNA here is from genome assembly GCA_001625245.1 of Calycopis cecrops. Taxonomy (NCBI): domain Eukaryota; kingdom Metazoa; phylum Arthropoda; class Insecta; order Lepidoptera; family Lycaenidae; genus Calycopis; species Calycopis cecrops. The sequence goes on from LUGF01053474.1 coordinate 91,055, forward strand.
TCCGATGGGTCGGTTTTCTCCCACGTAAACGGTCTTCGACTTGTATATTCTGTAGCCCTGGTCATCAGCGATGTAGTCCTGCAGTCTCAAGTATCCATCAGCGCCCACCCATCCCGTCGTACCTGGAATAAGAAAACATATCGTAAGCGATTAAAGCCATATGCGTTTTCAGACAGTTCTAAAACTCTTGGGCTGTTAAGTCTCTTTGGTTTATTTGTAAACCTAACTCTTCCCACAAGGCCAGATCTGGCCTCTCGACAAAATCAGTTGTAATTCCCATAAGGCCACATCTGGCCTCACTTTTCAATCGACGTTAATATTATAAATGCGAAAGTTTTTATGTTTGTTTGTTTGTTTTTCTTTCACGCAAAAACTGCTGAACCGATTTTCATGATATTCGGTACACACATAGACGGTAACTTATATTAACACAGGATAGTAATTTTATCCCGAAAAAATGTACCCACGGGAAGCAATGAATTTATATTTATTTGTTTTATAAAACTACGTGCCTATTATATTCTGTAATAAAGTTGAGTATTTTATAATGGATGGTAAATTTTAAGCTAGTTTGCCATATCTGATTTAACTACGAATCAAAGGCTGGCTTGGCTTGGTAAATAAAGTCAACCTTTGGACGGCGTTTGACCTATATCTAAAGTCGGGCCTGAGACAAGACCTGTGTGTAGGGATTGTGACGTGGCACTCTGTTCTCTCGGCCTATCTGATGAGGGAGCTGGCGTGAAGATGCGTTGTTGTTGTCGTGTTACTCACCAACAACCGAGCCGTCCTTCAGCCGCCGCTCCTTGCGGTACTGGCCGTTGTGTGTCTGGTAGATGAAGTAGCGCTCGTCGTCTTCGTCAGTCTGTATGTGGAACTGGTCGGGGTCTTGTTGCGGGCTGTACCCATCTAGCGCGGCGAAAGCGCTGCATGCGCATATCTGTAAATAAATAAAAGTTTTAGAGTGTATGTCTTTAATTAGACAATTTCATTGGCAAATCCAACTTGGTTATGATGTTTTTGACTTGACATTGGCATTTGCCAACTAATGGATTTAAAAAAAATCTTAATTTTACAAGTAGGAGTTTTAGTGTGTCCTTTGCGATTGAACGATTAGGATAACCTCATAAGTAACAGAAGCGTTGTGACACTACTTCTGACCATAGACAAAAATATAATGATAGCAAAACCATACATTTCTTTTTGATTCCTATTATACTTCTCGCATTAGCTAAATGTGTGCCAATTCCCAAATACGTGTAGTAAGTACCTAGTAAGTAGTAACTACATGCAGCTCGCGTTGCGCTTGCGAAGCGTTTTCGCAAATCAGGAAAAGGTGTGTAGATAACAATGGCTCAGTAACGCCCACAGACAATTTATTTATTTTTTAACAATGGCCAATTTGTAATTGGTCGTTGAAGGTTACTTACTCGTGTGGCACTGCTGTGAATTTTTTGACCTATTTTTTATAAAGTTATCTAATAAAAACTCGCCTTGAGAAAAAAGTTAAATTACCTTTCACATTCCTAAAATGATTTTAATAAAATAAGTATTTTTCGTATTTAAATGAACTAGCGTTTATTCACATTAGATGCACCTGTTTAGTGTGTGATTGTGTACATACATGATAATCAGGCACACATACATAAACCAGGTCATTCTATCTGTTATACGCGATACATCGTAGATGGATCAGGGCGACACACATCATCTATGCACAACGCCCTCTGGGGCTGTACTGAATATTATATATGAACTATCTTAGGTAGCTAGGAGACATATGTCACTGTCACGTAACAGAATCTAGTCTATATGCTGTAACACAACTATGTTTAACAGAAAGTAACATTTTACATAACACATGGCAATAGGACCTATTAGGATACGTTACGAGTATAAGGAAGAGCCATAGACAAGAGCTGATTGACGTCTACGAGCAGCCTCAAATGAGTAGCCTCCTAGAATAACAAAGTGTGTTCATCTGCATTTTGTCGTAACCTCGGGAACGGACGTGGGCAGATAGCTAAGGACCTACGCGGAAACGTACGCATGTCAGTGATAAATAAACATATTGATTACATGTACATGTACCATAGACAATACTAAACATGTGTGACTAGGTGGGGTCATACCATAGACAAAATGGACGTGGGACCAGTGTTATAAGGCGCGGTCCCACATTTGTAACAGTTTGCAAGTTTCGAAGCATATCAGTAGGAGAAAACGTACTAAGTTAGGTTATTAGGAGAAAGCTCCTGTCTAGTAATTTTAGAATCTTTTGTTGCTTTATTTTGTGCGTGTAATTCAAGCATTAATATATTTTTTGGTAGATTCACAGTTAGTTATTAAATTTGCGTCTAACGAGCTATTTCGTAAATTTTGACAAAAGAAGATTTCCACAGATCTCTAAGATTGTCAGATCACTAAAAAACAAAAAAAAAACTTCATACGGAATAAAAAGCATCTCTTTCTATTCATTTTCTCGGCCATATCCGTAGAGATTTCCGACACTTTCACAGCGTTTACTGCTGTGAATGTTATTGTTTTAATTAGATAAGATCATCAACTTTTATTATTATAAGGGCGCAAACGACGTTGATGACTATCGACGTTACGCGGAGAAACATTTGCATCATTTATATCTCCAATCTCTCCATCTCCTCTATCAATTAATCCTCTCCTCTATCAACTCCAAGAAACAGCCTGGTTCATGATTAAAAAAATGGACGCCTATTATACTAAACCTACGTGTACTTTAGCTTCCTTCACCGCGTAGGATGAACAAAAAATACGCATCTGCTTGGATGTAAATGTCCCCCCGTTTGTGTCCCGTCCCGGCTGTACCCTCTATGATATATAAATAAATAAATACTGCAATAATACCAGACTTGCAATGAACGTGAACTGACGATATTCGAGCACGAATTACAGCATTGTTTCGCAACAGTCGTCAAATCGGACACGAACTGCGACAATTGTTGATCCATTTAAGGACCTTGTACTTGTGATTGAGTATTAATATATGGGCGCACACGATATATGAGTCACAGTATTAACAATACCCTCATGACACATGTTGCCCTGGTGATATCACTGTTACATTTTAACGACGGCTCTTTCCTTCTGCAGGTGTTTATGAACACGTTAGAGGTGCTGTTTCTGCATTGCTAGTGTTTCGGGTCGGTGCAGCCGGGGCGGTGCAGTGCCTCGATCTTATTTGTATCGCCAGCGAGATGTGGTTTCATATGTGTGTATTTTAGTGTCCAGGCTGTAGATTGGTCATTGGGGGTGAAGGAGAGATACGCAAAGCATAGTCTACGTGTCCTCTGGTGGCTGAAGTTTATGGGTGTCGCTAGCCATTTTGTATTACTACATTACATTTTGTATTAGTGACCTCGTGGTCAATTTAGGGATCTTTCGAGCGTTCAAACAATTTTGCCATAAATATTACTGGCAGCAAATAAATATAACTCAATCATAATAATACCCCTGATAACAACAAAGTTTCCATATCAATTCATTTATTTATATTTCCGTGGTGCATAGTAGCCAGCTGGCTGCTCTCTTTACTTCTTGGCTTATTTAAGTCATTGGAATATTGTACTGTCTCCCGCTTTATTAGGGAGGGAAATTGGAATTACTTCCTACTCCTCCTACTTTCTTTTGATTAAATTCGTAGCGGGTCCCAAGACAGATTTAGCTTTTCCCTCGGGCTCCCTGCGATCATATCAAAGGGTCAAGTGTGGTTGCCGCTGTCGATCCTGGCGACACAGGAGTAGCAGCGGTGGGAACGAGTGGTGGGCCAAAGCCCGTTAAAAAAATACTGTTACGGGTCGGTACAGCTGGGGCGTTGCCTCGATCTTATTTGTATCGCCAGTAAGATGTGGTTTCACGTGTGTGTATTTTAGTCCAGACTGCAGATTGGTCCATGGGGATGAAGGAGGGATATGCAAAGCATAGAGTCTACGTCTCCTCTGGTTGCCGAAGTTTATACGTCGCTAGCCATTTATATTACGATTACTCGCTTCCTCTTCTATGTTAAGGTTATGACCTGGTTATGAAGAGGTAAGTTTCCTAATTATTTTTTTTGTACGGGGCAATCTTCGGAAATAATGATGAGATCACGAAGATTAAAAGTAATTGTGTATGCATATCCTATAGAGGAAATAGGACACTAGTGACACATCGGAGATGACAGACGATTACACATAGCCCAATCCTTGTAGTAATGATGATTCGCCAATAGGTGGCGCACTTCATCTACTCTCATTCTGTAATACTTCTCTCTCTCTCTCTCTCTCTCTTTGCTCTCTATATCTAAGGTAATCATAAACTATAGTACAGAATAAAGGTGCGAAGAACGTATATGCGGATATTAACCCAAGGCGATAGTCTAATGACTTCGACTGCTCGTATGTCCCTCTATGCCCTAAGAGATAGTGACAGGCAGCATGCATGCATGCATGCAACCAAATTGGCCTGGCACGACCTGGTACCTAAGTCGTCTCGCTTTTACGGCACTGGCGTAAAGTGATAGCTCTGCTGTCGTGTTTCGTGCGGTGTGTAAGTAGCCGGTGGCCCATCTAAGGGGAAGGAGGATGAAGGACAACGCAACTGCCTTTGTGCGGACGTCTATGGGCGGAGGTAGTCTTATAAATGGCTCCGACTGCTGGTTCGCCCCCATATACTATTTAAAAAAAAAAAAAAGATTTACATTAAACCTTAGTCAACTTAAACCTGACTCCGTTACGTCACAGCGGTTTGTCCGCAAACCGCCGTGCGCTACGGGAAAGTACCATGTTGACACAACCTATATAATATGTGTATTAAGTTTACACGCCAAGAAAATTGAAAGTGCGATGTTGTAACATGGACTCATGTACGTATATTGCCTCTAAGAATTTTAGAAGCCTCATTAACTACTCGAAATTATGATGACAAAATATAAACTAATATCGTCAGCTGATGGCTCAGAGGCAGGGGAAGAGGCTAAATAATATACAGAATGGGAAATGTACAAAGCACACATAAATTACTCCTTAGCTGTATCGAGGGGATAGCTGCATCTACTTGAGAGCCTTAGCTACGTCTTGTGGTATGAAAGTGAATCTCAAGCATGTATTTCCTGCCGTTCTTACGAAGGTCGCATGAGGACACCAACGATGTGTGGCCCACAACTAAATGTATCGTCGCCATCAATATTATTCAGTCACTGCTGATTATAGCGTATGCTCAGGTCATAGCTGGCCTTGGCTTTGGTAAAAGACATTGTGTCCTCGATCTCCCACTTAAACCGTTTTTTTAGTTGTTTCCATACTATTGCTTTAAAATCGATAGAACTCCCGCATTGGGCTTTAACTTAATGAGCAAGACAAGCAATTCCATCTACACGATTGATGGTCAAATAGATGTAACCTTCTTTGATCTAACCTCCCTAAATACTCCACCGGTTATTCACTAAGTTTTTCATGAATATAGTTTTTCTGTAACTATGTCAATATTAATATGTGTAGATTCGCATGTTGATATTGACGTAATTACAAAGTTCTAAATTGGCCATATAAATTAATTTGACAGCGAAGAGAACAAAACAAAGCAAAACAAACATTCAAAACGGCAGCCCTGGCATGGTGACCTAATCAGTTTATGCACAAAACAACAGAAGAACAGCTGTATTTAAGATTATGTTGAAGCTTGTTCTATAATCTGTTATCTCATATCTCTAGCTGAAGACAATAAATATAATTACATAAAAACCTTCCAGCAGGCCTTATGAGAAACAATACCAACTTGATAGTGGACGAACAATGAGATATATTATATGATACAGTTGGTAACTATGTGAATTCCTTTATAATAGTTATGTAAACTATTATGTGTTTCATAGTTTGTGGGTTAATTTTCGTGCGTATTCTTTTTATTAACGCAAACGCATTGCAACATAATATCCTTCGCGTGGCTGGTGGCTTTTGCGTACAGATTTTGAGTAGACGATGTGTTGGCTGATCGGGTGGGAGGATAGTTAAGGCAGCGTGGGGGTGTGGGCAACCGACCGTCTAGGTATACACTATTAATTTGTGATAGGTCTATCTTTATTAGGCAAAACTCCACCACCATCACAAGTTTCAAACATCGCACGATTTACTTGCGAGTGCGAGTGCTTGTGTTGTAGTTTGTAGGGCTGAATATGGTGAAGAACATGTCCTTCTTTCTGTGGAGCTGACTGGGGGACAAAACCCGGGTTTATTTTGTCATCAAATCGGAGGCTCCCAGGCACCTCGCTTTGATAAGGCACTACACGTGCTGTTGTGCGCTAATGCGCTTTCTGGATTTTAGTCGGTAGCACTGTAAGTCCTACACACTAACGAATATATCAGAAAGATGTAGGAACCCAATATCTCTTTACATGTACGACAATCGATATCCTGACTCCTGACGCTACTAATACAATCAAACCTTCACACCAGATCCCTAGCGTGTTAAGAAGAGAATCTAATATGCTACTAATACATTTTTTATATGACCATATACTTACTCAACATGTAAATGTTTTTAAATTACCATGTACTTACCTAAATAAAAAGATTCTTAAAATACTTTTCACATTCATAATGACTATATCATAGATATTATTTGTGCAATTAAAATAGTTTTACAAATGATTTCTCTAATGATTGAAGTGTTGAAATAATTAATTACTTGACTTATTTAAACTGCTGTTATTGTTGTGAATTGTATCATACATCGTTTGTCCTCAAGTCAAACATCAATAATCAAATCGGGTCATCATGAAACTGGTGAGTAGTAAAATAAACATTTTGACATTTTGAATTGTATTTTATTCTCTATATTAATTTGTTTATTTCATATTAGTTTTTACCGTCCGTCGTAACTTATGAGATAGATTTTATGTTGTAGAGATTCACTATAAGTATTTTATTCTCTTCAATAAATTGTGTGCCTCTTTTAAAGTGATGACTGAATTGCTAATCGAAGCAGTTTCGTGACTCTTTTGTTTGTCAGGTATAGCTGCCTAATGATGCATGGTTATTTATCTGTATAAAGGGTTATTTTTAAAAAGCAAGCTCTCAGACAGATAGCTAGCACTTTTAAAACAACATATTTTGTTCTACGACTTTCTTAGATCATATTTACTAAATGATCTAAGACGACTTTCGACATATTTCAATAAGTTAATTTTAAATATTTTTTAAGTTTTTAATGTGCTGTGGTTTGTGAGTCCCATTACTGTAATCTGTAAGTTCCGCGCAGTCCGTGCATGTCCTTCCCCTTGCATCCCCATATCACAGGTTTGTTGACCTTATCTTCCAAAACCTGTACGCGATGCACTTATAACGCTCGGACGAAAAGTTAAATGCATATTTATTTTTATATAGCGAATTATGAATGCAGTAAAATAAATGTAAATGGTTGATAAAATAGTAAATATAACGAAATTATTTTCAGTTTGTGGTAATCGCGTGCCTCATCGCCGTGTCCCTTGCGGCCCCGCCGAGCGCACAGAGAGCCGCGCTCCGGGCCCTGCCGGCCGTGGAGCACGAGGAAGTACATGACGAGTACGGCCAGTACTCGCTGCGGTACGTGACGGCCGAGGGCACCGCCGTCACCGAGCGAGGACGGCTGGTGCCGACGCCCGACGGCAGGAGCTACGTGCTCATCACCGAGGGAGAGGTGTCCTACATCGGGGACGACGGGAAGGTCTACGTCACCAAGTACAGCTCCGACCTCAACGGATCTCATGTGGCAGGAGATCACTTACCCGTAGCACCACAGCCCATTCCAGTACCCGTAGCACCAACCGCTGAACAATAAAGCTAAAAATATATTTCATATTTCAAAATCGGTTTTTTATTTATTATAATATTCCATTTGTTATTCATTGAACATAAATATACCCATACCTAATACTTTACTAACAGTTAACTCTTGTCCCGACCTAATTTGGCTTAGCTCTAATAAATAAAAGTAGAGTCTAATTTTATATTTCTTGTTAGGATCCGTAACCAAATGGCAAAAAACGGAACCCTTATAGATTCGTCATGTCTGTCTGTCTGTATGTCTGGCTGTCCGTCCGTACGCCACAGCCATTTTTTGCCGAAACTATTGGGCCTACGTAGTTCAAAATTTGTAGGTTCATGTGTTCCGCTATTCGAATTTTGAACAGAAATAAATAAATTCAAAAAATAAAGAGGGGCACTCCCTACATTGAACTAAATCTAAATATTTATTTTTTTCATCCAACCTATATGTGAGGGGTGATCTATGAATAGGTCTCTAAAAATGACACTAACCTTAATGACTGAAACAATTATTCGTGAAAACCATTTGTTCGAAAGATAAACGCTTCCAGAGTGGAAATATGAGTGTCCCTCCTCTCTCTATCTTTTAAATTAAGAAAGTGAGAAATCTAAAATATCTATATGCCGTAGATCTCAATGAAAACTATCAACGAAAATTGAATCGAGATATCATTATTCGTTTTTGAGAAATAATACATTTTCAAAAAATGCAAATACAACTTTGTCGTTCTTACAAACGCTATGAAAAACCAAGTTATTTTATTTTCTGATAAAAAATGTCGCAGAGACACCTACACCTTTCCTTGGTATGTGTCTCACGTTGGTTCGGAACCCTCCGTGTGCGAGTCCGACTTGCACTTGGCCGGTTTTTTTCTCTTGTTACCGTTCTTACCGTTGAATCTATTACACATTTTTTGTGACAGGCATTCAATGGATGATATTCAAAGGCTCTGTGCGGATCTCTATGGGCGTGGGTAGTCATAAAAATGGATCCGACTGCTCGTTTTCCCCCTTATATCATAAAAAAAAAAAGAAATAAGCATTAAAGGGTAGCTACAGTCCTATTTTTTTTTTTTTTAGATAGACTATACGCTGAGGACTGAAGGT
>LUGF01053474.1:109101-132646 GCA_001625245.1 Calycopis cecrops
ATGCTGCATGAATGCATGCAACCGAATTGGGCCGGTACGACCGGGAGGTACCTCTCGCTACTACCTTATGAAAATTTCTCCGATTGTTCGTTTGCCACCTTTTACCATAAAAAAAGATGGACGACGATTTGAGGGGCCACAACTTTCTTCATTTCCCGATGAAAAAAAACGGGGCAACACAGATGTTTTGTTCTCACTGTACTTTACATGGAGGACGAAGAACGATTTTGGCCTTAGTCACTGAGAAACTCCGCCCCTCTTTTGCCTCAATCTTACACTAAATAAATACGTGAATTTTAAAGTCAATAAAACTACTATAACGGAATATGTCGCACCGGAACCTTCCATCGTAGTAGTTTTAATAAATTAAATTGATATAATATTTTGTGAAAGATAAATATTTGATGTCTTAATCGTTCACAAAATGTGTTTAAAATAGTTATAAATTAATTGAAGGTTGAATACTAAGATACTGAACGTAAAAAAAAAAACAAAAACACGCAAGAGGCACTAAGTTGCGTTGCTATTATCTTTAATGACGCCGATGACAATGCGTTTAGTCTGCCGCATAATGGGTCCATTATTTTTAATTTCATGTTAACACGTTGACTGTCCTCATACTGACCAGTTGGCTCAGTTGGTAACATGGCAAACTATAAAATAGTTATTCCAAATTCATTAAATAATAGGTATACACTTTAAATACAGGCTTTATAAATACATTTAATGATTATGAATAGATTTGGCTCACGTGAGGCAAACGGGAATTCTCGATTACCCTTTCACTTGAATCCCAACAAATATATGTATACGAAAGACGTAAAGTCCGCGAAAGCTTACGAATAGCAGTTAAAGCTTTAAAAATGAATGGTAAATTGAACCATTTGAGGAAAATAAAAATAAAATGTTAATATTCTTTAGGCTTTGGACAGTGGTAATACAATAATGAAGATTAAAATATATAATTACTGCTTTATTTAGCGAAACTATATTCAGAATAAGAAAGGGAATATTAATAGAGAAACTTTTGGGTGGCATTGTGACTTTTAGATCCCTGATCTCAATATACATATAGTATATATGGAAGAATATCAAAAATATGGACGAAGACACGAAGATTTTCTGACAGAATTAAATTAGATTTCGTATGCGTTAAGATTTAAAAGTTTGAGTCATTTGAATAATTCATTGAATAATGAACTGTCAAATTGTTAGAGGTCATGCGCAAGTAGGCCGTAATTTGGTAATTGTATCAACTATAACGGGAGCGCTGATGTTTGATCAAATGGTGGTACAGACTAGAAGCTGTCCATTACTATTGGGGTCAGTGGGTGTATTATAGCAATAATTTATCTTGACAAAGTTTGACTCGTTATTTAGTGACTGCAATTTCGTAAGCCTGTTTCTTAACTCGAGCAAATACTTTTTGCACATATCGGTCGTATTCATTAATTGTGATCTGAATTTAATGAGGTGGTCAATAAATATTAACAGATAAATGTTATCTAGACTGCGTGCTTTGAGAGCAATGCAAGTGATTCGAATTTTAAAAAATTTCGAACACAACACACGTTAAGGGTCTCGTGGGAATTATTGTCATTCGCGTTTCTCGACACGAATTCCAGACATCGGAAGTTCTATTCACAAATGCTTATGTATTTTGTAAGAGGTGGTACTTCCTTGCTATCAATTTGAGCCGAAAGGCGATTGAAATACGACTGGGTTATAGCGTCGTATTTCGTACGTTTCGATTTGTACTACGAATGTGCACTAGCGAAGGCACTCAATCATCTAATCTGAGTAGGTTTGGAAATATTTATAGGCGTAAGTAGAAGAAGTCGAAGATTCGACAAGTTCGTCATGACATCAGTTGCTTGCTTGCTTGTCATGTTATTATCATCATCAATATAATAATAATCATCATCATCTGCCTGTTTTCTCACCCCTTATTAGTAAAAATTGCATTAAACTAGCAATGGGGTCAAAGGTGATCAAATTGGTTGATTCGTATGGTCATATTATGTATATGAAATCAACAATACTGACTCACGTGACTCACCATTTTAGTGTAGTACCCTCCTACTATAGTCTAGTTAATCTAGTACTGATTAACTTAGATAAGTAGAGAATTACCTTGGCCGTTAGCACAAGAAACATGGACATCATGTTCGTAAATAGGCATCAACATATCATCACTAGTTGAGCAAATCAATCATATTTAATTATATGTATATGTCCTAAGGATATGTGTCAATGGAAGTGAGCCGTTTGTGATAATAGACCTAATATTGGCCTTACATTCCTGTTTGTTTGTGCAATGCGTACTTCTATTAGCATGTGTATAGTTAAATAAACCATTCAAATTATTGTGTACTTCATATTACATCTAATATAAATCCATATTTAAAAAAGTAGAGATCGTGGTTTCACGCAATTATATGAAAATAATAAAAATGAATTTTATGAACTAGGCCCTAGGCCCTAGGCTTAAGCTAGAGATTTGCTGATATATATCTTAATAAACAACTAAAACATTATTTAAACGATATTTAACATTATCATTATGTAAATATTATAGCGTAGTAATTCATTGAGCTACTTAATAACGCGATAAAGGCTTGTTTAAGTATATTATCATTAACAGTGCGCATATTATTAAATGATTATACTAGTAGTTTATGCAACTGTCATATAAAGAAGGGTATTAAAACACGAGTGTGAATTTTTGAAACGAGCGAACGCGAGTTTCAAAATAGTACCTCACGAGTGTTTTAATACCCGTGTTATATGCAGTTGCATACTGCTTTATCTTCACTAATGCAATTAATCAATCAATCAAACATTGCGAAACATTAAATTCACGCGTATTGCCCCATTCGTTGTTGGACCGACGACTGTTTGACCGACGAGGCGACGACTGCTTGACCGACGATTTAAAATGTAATGTTCTTCGAAGATAAACATTTTTATTAAATACTTTAATTTCATTGCAAAAATTGCGGCGCGTAAATATATACTTTTTATAATTCAATTTTAATAAAATACTAACTTCAATGTTGAAATATAATATGAAAAAATCACATGACTTTACTTTTAAATTTCTACTAAACAGTAGATTATTCGTTGTCTGTGGCGTTCATTTTTGCTTTCATTTTTTGTAGAGCTTTGTCTCTTTCTCGCAAATCCTTTGCAAGCTGGCATTGAACCAATGAGAGCGCAGCTGCAGCGCGCGCAGGGCCAATCAGGAACGAACGCGCGCTGTTAGGATTTTGAAATAAGGCTCTCTCGCCACTCTCTCTCTCTCTCTCTCTCGCTCTCACACAGTGTTATAATGAGATTTTACGATATCGATTTGGATATTATAACATCATGTCAAATTGCTTAAATTGAGTTTTTTGTTGTCTGAGCTATAACAGTAGTTATTATAAGTCAAGTATTGAAAATATAAGTAGAATGTTACAAGATTAGTGTAGATAAAAATGTTATAACATGTTTGTTGGTTAGATTATTTGTTTTATTATTGCAAAATTTAAGTCTTATGGTAAACCGCCAGAAAACTTTTCCGTGTTTGTATAAGATAAAATGTTTCATGAATCACAGATCAGCATCTCAAATACCGTACAGAGTAATTGTTCCCGGATTGAACTCTAATAAAATCTAAGTTTCTTCTTAACTTTAACATTGGCAGAATCGTCGCGATCTGTAACGATAGTGCCAAATTTTAAAAAAATTAATTGAAGTGATATAAATAAAAAAATAAACAATAATGATGACGATATCTTATACCCGTTCACAAAACAAACAATGCCAACCTTTAAATATGTTTATATAAATATACCTAAGAATAGAACGTGCCATATTCGGTATCAATCGATTAACTTATTTCATAATGTTTGATATAACCAGGTGTTCGATGGGCTTTCGTGTGCCTTGTTAATATTTATGTTTTATATCTCAATCAAATGAGGCTTATTTGAATAACTTGTTGATATACAACCGAATAATTTTAATGATCTGCTTAGATTAAATTCTATAGAGAAGATATACTCTGGTTTTCAACTCGCTCTAGAAAACTGTAAAGAAATGTGATGTTGCTCCTCAGTTTTTTTTTTATGATATAGGAGGGCAAACGAGCAGCCGGAGCCATTTTCATGACTACCGACGCCCACAAACATCCGCATAGAGGCTATACAGATGCGCTGCCCTCCTTTCTCCTCCCACCTCCATGGGCCACCGGCTACTTACACACCACACGAAACGCGACAGCACAGCTGTCACTTTACGCCAGTCTCGTGTAAGCGAGAAGTACCTCCCCGGTCGTGTCGGCCCAATTCGACTGCCTGCAAGCATGCAGTGTGACACTACCTCTTACCAAGGAAGTTAATAGGAATATGATGTTTTTTGAATATCACAATCTTTTTACAATACAGTTAGGTCAATGATAAACCTATTTAAGAACATAAAATTTAACAGACTGATTAAATATTTCTTATTATACATATTTTTATCATATTATAATTGCATTTGCAATGATGCATTGGAGCAGAATTCGGTTAAAGCTTACAACTGTTGTAAATACCAAAATACCTCCTGTTAATATGCCCTTATGTATGCCGTTATGTTTCATACAAAAATCCAAAGTCATAAAATTTCCAAAACTATGTAACATACAAAAAAATAATTGATGAATGAAAATGAATAAACAAAAAACATAATTTCGTGTAAAATTATCATAAAAATGCCCCGCATATTTGCTACATTGCGTTATGTAAAATTACGTACAGAATTATAATGCGATACCTATATCAAGGCGCCGGCCGCTTTGCATACGAAATTCACACGATATATCAATACAAGGTCAAGGCTGTGTAGTAAAACATTGAATTAAATATCGTCATACCACGATCTACCACTCCCCCTCCCTATTTTTACAGTATATTGGGCAGTCGGGGCCATTTTCACGACTACCGACGCCTATAGCATACGGATGCGTCCCGTCCTTCCTCCAAAACCTCCAAGGGCCACCAGATATTTACCGCCAGCGTCGGTTCTAGATGGGGGCTGCAACCCCGAACGCATGAAGATCGTTTTTGTACCCAAAAGGACCTCCTTTTTAAATCCAAAGTCTCCTAGCCCCGGGCCCTGCTACAGCTTCAGCCCATGCCGGTATGTAAGCGAAGGTACCTCTCGGCCGTACTGGTTCAATTCGGCTCCAATGCAGAGTACTACCTCGTACTAAAACCCTTCCTTCCTGCATTCACGTGGCGTTTGACGAGTAATAATTTAGAGAATGTGAAATCGCACATCCCGCATGAGGTAACCGGCACTACCGAGTACCGAGTACCGAGTACGTACTCGAGTCCTCCGGCCGCTTTCACTGCGGTCAGATCGACGTAGTCAAATGTCGTCAGTATCGCTTACAGACGGTAGAGGCGATAGTCGAGAACAATCGACAATAACGATCTAAGATTTAACCTTAGATGCCCTAGATCTGGAAAGTAGAAAAAGGTTTGTAACAGGATCATGATCATCAAATCAAATCAAATATACTTTATTGTGCATATTACAAAATACAGAAAATAAAATATTAAAATAAGTAACATTAAAAAGTAATTAACTAATACACACAATGGCGGCCTTATTACTTGGACAGTAATTTCTTCCAGGCAACCATGTTGAAATATATCCTATCTATGGCATATATCCTATCTATTTAGAATAACCTATAATGTACTTATTTATTGATTGAATATATATTTTTGTGTGTATATTACGATATCTAACCAAGTGCATTTTTTTAATTAAGCATTATTTGCAACTTGTGGCAATTGTGCCAATAAAATAAACATTTGTTCAAAATATAAATCTGTGTCAATATTGTCTTTCAATGTCTTTTATGGATGTATGATGTGGAATCACTGGGTTATGCTTACCAATGATTTACACTATTATTTTACATTAGTAAATATTACATAGTACATAATATTAGTAAAATTCAAAATATATTTTATCTATAAATTTTACAAAAAATGAAATCGATATTCCTCAGAGGTGAGGAGACACCCCATAGTCACCCACTAGGCAATAGGCCGACACCCCATAGTCACCCACTAGGCAATAGGCCGACACCCCATAGTCACCCACTAGGCAATAGGCCGACACCCCATAGTCACCCACTAAGCAATAGGCCGACACCCCATAGTCACCCACTAAGCAATAGGCCGACACTCCATAGTCACCCACTAGGCATATG
Organism: Calycopis cecrops; assembly: GCA_001625245.1. NCBI lineage: Eukaryota > Metazoa > Arthropoda > Insecta > Lepidoptera > Lycaenidae > Calycopis > Calycopis cecrops. Next base: position 115,355 of record LUGF01053474.1, read on the forward strand.
ACTACTCATTTACGTACAAACAGTTGAACGGGGATGAACTACACTCATACAACAATTCATCCGCTACCATCAGTATAACTTAATTATTTAATTACATAACTCTCTCATGCCATACACTCGATGTCCATGGTGCTAGACTAATGGTGAATTCGTTCCACAAAATACTAACAATGGGTCGGGTTAATAAGGCATTATAGCGTCCACTTACGTTAAATAATATTGGGAATGTGTGCAGAGACAATGTGTAATTTGGGACCTTGGAGGCGTCGTGTAGTTTTATTTTACAAGGTGTTATTTTGTTACGTTGACACCGCTAGTCTCCGCTGCGGTCGCCGTAAGTGTTGTAACTGACATCATCATCATCGTTATTATCACATCACTATGATTATTATGAGGAATCCTGCCTCGAAATGTAAAAGGTAGTGCCATGCAACATGTCTGTAGCCGAGTGCACGTGCCTGTGCAAACTCTTATGCTCTTTATGTCCTGAGGAATTTGCAATTAAGAAGACGTGACTGCGAGCAAAAAGTTAGCACGGCGCAGTTTGAAGACGAAAACAAATACATTCTCCTTCTCTTAAGGACTACTTTACAAATAAAACGTAAATAAAGAAAGTAAAACATCAAGTCAATCGCTAAATCCACAGTGCATAAGAGTCTCTTGAATGATCATCACTCATTAATTTAAGAGATAAGCTTTTGTCTGTTGTCAATTGCCCTAATTTTCCGCCAGGGTCTTCATTTCTCTTCATTTCGAAAGATTCGATTCCATAACATATAAAAGAAATATACTTTATTTTATTTATTTATTTAATCATTTATGCACACTAAAAATATACATAATAAACTTATTATCTAAAATGCTGGCACAAAGGTACTTCTTATTCCATCATTTTGGAATTTCTTCCAGTAGTCCTACTACAGGAAAATCTGATGGTGATTAGCAAAGATGCGTGTACACTTTATATAAACAGAAACATAATTTAAATTAAATAATTATTGAATCTTTATAGTCAAACAATATAAAAAATCATTACTTGTGTATGTCTCATCTTATGCTTACTTATGCTTCTTGACTATTTATTGCCCGTAACTAGTTTGGTACACTAGAGAGTGCGTATTTAGCACCAAGACTAGTTAGGTAGGTAATAGGTACCTACATCTATGTTATGTACTCTATATAATGTCTGGTAGCCATAATAGGTGCTAGTTCTCACGAGCGAGCCATGGGAGGTGCCCACAGTGGAGCGATTTAAATCATTTATTTATTACCTCTACAGTGGAAGGTCTCCTATTACGTATTAGTTACGTGTATTTTATGATTTAGCTCACGTTTAATTTCTATTAATATCTCAAATTAAAATAACATATTCATTCATCATACCATATTGTGCCAGACCAGCAGTCGAGGAACCATAAACATCCATACAGATGTTGTGGAAATGCCCTCCTGTCTGCTTTCTCTCTATGGGGACGGCGTAGCTGTCCCTTCACGGCGGTGTAGTGTCTATCCAATTCGGCTGCTATGCAGCACAGCACTTTACAAATTTTTTGATAACTTTTTTAACATTAAATATTTTTTTATAGGATAAGAAGCAGGTGGTAGATTATTGCCGCCGCCCATAGACATCCGCAAAACTGGAGGCTTTGCAGGCGTTGCCGTCCTTTTAAATAACAGTAAGCTTATTATTATATAATGTTTATATTTCTTTGATACGGAATCTACATAGGTATCTATTAAATAGTTGTCTTTTTGTAATTCTTCGCACGCTTCCGGGCGCTTGCGTCATACGTAACCAAATTATACTATGGGGTCGCTTACGTCAATCACTGCAATCTGGCAATTAATTAAGAAAATTAGAAAACGTTCTTTGGCTACGCATGTAGGAACTAAACGTTTTTCTCCATTTATAGCCAATGCTCACAACAAGATGATAAATATTTTGTAACTCTATCTGCTATAGTTCTTATTATAACATAATTTGGCAACACCACATATTAGGAAGAGAAAACTTTTAGTGAATTCGAATGATAATTTTATTTACGCGCCTATAAGGTTTGTGGCAATATTTATCATATGAAACGGTAGCCAAATAAATTATAATTAAAACGAGAATATGGCAACGTAATTGTATTATAATTACGGACACTATAAAATTATGATAAATACTACGTATGTTATCACGAAATCGTGTAAGCAAGAGGTACCTCCCCGCTATTGCCGGTCGAATTCGACTGCATGGCACTACCGTGGCGTCAATTTGGAAAAAAAAGCATAGGACTTTTAAATCTGTTAAATAACGTAAGCAATTGAAACACATTAAATTATCATCCTATTATCTCATTATTCTCATAATAATCTTGTCATAACTCATAACCGCCAGTAATTGCTTGTATTGACGCGCTCACATTATGGACATCGAAAAGTTGATGACGATGATATTTTGTTTCAAATTGGGCTGTTACAAAACGAAGACATCTAACAATGATTGTGCCTCGTACGACTGGGCCGAGGTAAGGACTGTCGGTAATGGTGCATTATTTTATCTGCGATCAACTTATGTAAGCCTGGTAATTGTAAGTGGGTCTTATTAAGAAATACTTCCAAATCGACTTTCCCTTTCTTGTAGATCCCTTTCTGGGGCAATTTTGTAAGTACGTGAAATGTAAGTACGTATAATAAGGCCCAAGGTAAGTAACGAGTAGTGTTGTTTTTAGCGTTTATCCATACTAGCTTCCGCCCGCAGCTTCACCCGCAGCTTAGCCCGCGTGGATTTTGGACTTCAAAAATTGAGTTTTTTTTTTTTTTTTTTTTTTTTTTTTATGGTATAGGAGGGCAAACGAGCAGTCGGAGCCATTTTCATGACTACCGACGCCCACAAACATCCGCATAGAGGCTATACAGATGCGCTGCCATCCTTTCACCTCCCACCTCCATGGGCCACCAGCTACTTACACACCGCACGAAACGCGACAGCACAGCAGTCACTTTACGCCGGTCTCGTGTAAGCGAGAGGTACCTCCCCGGTCGTGCCGGCCCAATTCGACTGTATGCAAGCATGCAGTGTGGCACTACCTCTTACTAAACGAGTTTATTATACATAATAAGCCTTCCTCATGAACCACTCTATTTATTAAAAAAAAACCCCATCAAAATCTAAGAATGATAATCTAAGATAATCTAAGATGGCGGAAAGAGTTGTTTAATACTATGTAGTGATTATCATATTATATTATGAACCATAATAAAAATGCGAAAACTGAATTTGATTGTAATGCAGCGTTAGCAACTTATAAAGCCGTTGACAGTTAAAATATAAGCTTACCGAACATAACTAATAGTTAGCGATGATTAGTATTAATAAATGCGAAAAGAAATATGCTTGATTGTGACGTAACAAGATGTCTGCCGGAAGCACTGCCATATGTCATAACATTCAATGCAGCCGCCATTTAAATTCGGAATTCTTCAGTGTCATCATGTCCCTTACCGGTCACCTGCTGGATATGGGTGTTCAGTGAACTTCGAGATGGCCGATCCACGATCGCCGCTCTTGGAAAGCGACTAGCGGGAGACCGGAGTCACTAGTTGAACATTAATTTATACCTTATTATAACATTAATTATTAGGGCGTGAAGATATATTATATGCATGTGCGTGTGCGTTTTCGAGTAAGTGTGCGTGTGTGTGTGCGTGTACCTATAATTATGTAAAAATATTTTACATTCCTAGAAGTTGACGTAAATTATTTTGTAACTAAAACATACGCTCTCATAACTGGCACTTTCTTCTTTTGATTAATTATTATTAATCATGAAAAGTAAACAACTATTATATTGGTCAACCACGGGCAAGCTTTTAAAATACAGGGTTATTTTTTGGTCACCGGCCAAATTTTCAGGTTTGGTTCAGAATCATAATACATTAGATTTATAAAATAAAAAAATAATTAGATACAATTACTTTGTCCCATGTTGTAAAACATATTTCTTGGTCACCACGTGCATCGCACTCGCGACTCACGGTAAGCCGACGTCACTGACCTTGAAGTCGATACATTTCGTATAAGAATAACAATCGTGCCTTTTTGAAGGACCATTTCAAATCGATTTTTATTTAAAAAAAATATTACAATTAGACGATAAAATTTAAAACACGGCAAACGAGTAGAAGCCTTTTGAAGACTTGCTAACAAATATCCATGTAATTGTTCCTTCCCCTCTTTAAAGGGCCTTCGAAAACGACAGGCACCTTACAAGTCGTGACGGCTCTGTTCGGCTGCAATGCAGCATGCATTTGTTGTGTTGATCGTTACTTAAAATTATGCGATTTGCTTACTAACATGACATATTGCGAACTCTTCAACCTACGCGAACGCGTTTATATCAAAACGACGCTTTTAATGCGACTTGTGACGTTATTTTAATTATTAATGTTACAGTGACTATATATTGTGCAATATGACGTTCTTGGAAAACGTATAGCTGATATTGATTAAGCCTGTGGGCGCCTAAATCGCAACGTCGAGCGTGGGCACTTCATACCGCGTGGTCTATTGTACGAGGCGCTTTGTAAACAACAATATAACTAATCAAGGCTGATCTACGCGTTATAAGTTTAATGCAGCTCAATTAAGAGTTATAAAGGGTTATTAGGTGATTGCTCAATTATTACCATCAATTTATTATCGTCGTATAAAAATAACATGGAAGTACTAGATCCATCTCTTGATTAAATAACATAAATACGGTGTTATACTATTTATTGATACTACTATTTTTACTTTACTTTTTATTCGCAATAAAAGTGGAAATAGTATAAAAGTATATTATTTAATCAAGATAATAAGAATTTCCATCAAAAAGTTATAACAGATTCCTCCAATACTACAGCTAATCTTGTCATCATCAAACCCAAGTCGTCCGTCAAATCGAATTGGGCTGGCAGGACCGGAAACGGTATGGTATCATATGAACTCTCCCTCACATGTTACCGTCGTGAAGAGACAATGCTGTCGAGTTTTGTGATGCTTGTAAGTTTCCCGTGGCTCATCTTATCTTAATAGAAAATATAAATAAATAAATATAAATAAATAAATATCTGTGGACTTTACACACCACGTTAGTCTAGCCCCGTGCTAAGTACCGTAAGGACTTGTGTTACGGCTTCTAGACAACGGAATATATTTAATATGTTTTATAAACTTAAGAAATTATATATATTTAAGATTTTTATTATAGAAATACATATAATACATATATAAACATCTATGACCAAGGCGGGATTCGAACCCGCGACCCCTGGCGCAACATGCTCCGCTTATCCGAGCCCTGTACCACTGCACCAGCCTTGTCGTCACATATGAATACGCTTTCAAGATAAGTATTACTGAACGTTTAGGAAGTGCGTTCACAATATATTACATATTGCACTAGCACCTCGTTGTTATTTGTGACTATATTCTTGTTGTTCATTTCAATTTAAAACATCCATTGACAATTAGAGCAGCGCCACATAACAATGGCGTATTCATACGTCACCGCAAGCCCACCATAGACACGCCATAGCCACCTTGACATTATTATAGCGGTTGCGCCGGCCGCCGCGTCCGTTTGAACAGAACACATCAGATAAACATGACGAACGTTTGGCCAAAAACGTTTATCAGATGTGTTCTGTTTGTGTTGTATGAGTAAATTAGACCTAATGATTATCTTCGTCCTTTCTGTTGTGTTGTACATTTGGATGTCACATTTTTTTATAATACATAACTTGGCAAACAGAAATATTATATAAATGTCAGGAGAATAGTTAGGATTTCTCCATTATTTGGTTATTTGCAGCATCAACTCATTTAGTTAGCTATATTGTGGAATTGACAGTAGGTCAATCAAGAAGAGTAAGAGTATTGAGTACCTACGACAAAGAGATATAGGTATTGTCCACTAGCTGACCCGACAGACATTGGAAGATATGTTGTCATGGTAACGTGCTATGTAGCCGAATTGTCAACCCGTTACTTTACACTACAATAGTGTATTTCAAGTTTGAGATACCGACTGCATCATTATGTGTATTGCATTATAATATAGCCGATATGTTACTAAAGACCACTAGCCATATAACAATAAAGTTTTATCAAAATCCGTCCAGTAGTTTTTGCGTGAAAGCCGCATCAGACAGACAGACAAAAATCTTCTACAGTTTTATCATATGTATTGATTTTTGTTTTTAAATACAGTTCTGTATTGTATTATTCTTCTATCAGCCTTGTTGACGCCTTACACTTGTAGGTGTCGGTTCATATTCAATTCCAATATTAGCAAAGCAATGGTTGTAGTTAAAATCATGTATCTGAGTCATATGTTGTTATCTGCGATGGCTTGTGTAATCGATAGATATCTATGCGATGTATAACGTGATCGGGTTAATAATCAGAGCATTAGTTTTTATTTGCAATTCAAATCCGAGTGACACATGTAAAACATTGAAGCATACTGCTGTTGGATTCCGCTGATTACATATTATAATGATTATATGTATAAACTTAAAGATATATTCATTCACTAGCTTCCGCCCGCGACTCCGTCCGCGCGGATGTCGGTCTTCGCGTGGATGGATTTATTTTTTTCTACGTATTTTTCCAGGATAAAAAGTATCCCATTTTATGGATAATAAGGTATAATTATACCAAGTTTCATCGAAATCGAACCGTTAGTTTTCACGTGATGCCCGAACATACAGAGAGACAGACAAAAATTTTTTTAATCACATATTTGGGTTTGGTATCGATCCAGTAACACCCCCTGCTATTTATTTTTTCAATATTTTCAATGTACAGAATTGACCCTTCTACAGATTTATTATATTGTAATAGATAATAGATATAGAAAATACATTATTCCATTTGAACTAAAAGAGGCTTCATCGTCATCAGTCTATTGCAGTCCACAGGACAGCGGCCTCTTCCATAGCACGCCACTGTCCTCGATTTTCGGCTAACCTTTCCCACTTCCTGCCCACAGCTTTACGTATATCGTCACTCCATCTCACACACACACAGGAGGCTTATCTTTCTGTAAATGTAAATTATTGCATCAGCCTCTCTGATCTGCATTATTTCCCTTTGTAGGTTTGTTATTTGTAAAACATTGTAATAAATTAATTGTTTAGTACTCTAAACAGTAGGTTAGTTAAAAAAAGCAATACTTTATCACTTACATCAGAAACTGCGATCTAGTTTTTCCTTTTAGACTCAATGTCTATTTAAAAAATACATTCCCATCTGTTTATATTCATGTTCCAGAGTGGATGTAGAACACTCGTGACAGATCAGAGTTGACAGATGATGTCTAAGATAGAATATATCGGTATATACAGGATACCTATCTGCAGCCCACTCCTCTCGGTGATAAGCTAGGAGCTGTCACAAGCCATCCACAGTCGTCCTGTCATTGATCCCTTGCTCTAGTCTATGACTAGCAATAAACTACCATATCTAACACCATCATCAGTAAATCTGCAGGACACGTCACTTTTTAGGTAGTACAAGAGTACGTGGTAAGTGTCTATAACTCCTATCAACCGGAAACGCTACAATCTAATCATTAATTAAACTCTACCATTAATTAACTCCTTTGAATTTTTCAGCAATGCCGGTAACTCATTTACCTAGGCTATCCATCAAATTGAATATTTTTTGCCTGCATGACTCATATGTACAATGTTGTTGCTTGTCTCATAGCCGTCAAGGAAATGGTCTTTTTCAAATTAGGAGTTTACGTTAATTCTCCTACGTCATGCTTGTGACTAAGTTACTCCGGCCTTTTATTATATTTTAGACTATTAAGTAAGCCACGAGGTAAATGAGTCAAGACAGTATAGAAAAACGAAATTCGTCATCTTTGTCTAGTCATACGGTAAGTTTTATAGGTAAGTACATAAAACATGTGTTGTGAAACTTCATTTCTTATAGTTTGCCTTCTTTTATATCCAATTATTGAAATTTATATTATTTAAATTCCATTGATTGTCTTTATTTTAGTAGACCAACTAAAAGTGACCCTTGGTTTAAATTTGACAAAATAAAATAATAAAGAGGCTCGAGATAGGGATTAGGAAAGATTCTACTCGAAAAAGTGTCTGAAATTGGACGCAGAAAGCTATTTTTAAATTGCACTGATAAAGCCGAAAAGAAAGCAAGAAAAGTTAAAAATTTTCTGCATCAGACACCTACTTTTACCTGAATGCCTAGGAAGGGGATAATATGTTTTTCGCGTGTATCTCGTTTTATCTATACTACGTTTACTATTGACTCCATACAATTAAGTTCGCTGTTTCTGAGCTTCATTTATTATGTTTTTAATTCGTTTCGATGTGATTTCAAGTGTTATAATTAATACACACTGATAGATATTTCTTAGACGCTAAATAGTTTCTACACTTTTTCTTTAATATTGTGTTATTGTATTTGTATGATTTTCTCAGAAACCACAAGACTGATTCTTTCACTGTGATAATATTGTTTATATTCTTAGGAAAGTTTCATAATATTAATTATCTTAAGAAAGATTCGTTCAATCTGTTCACTTTGTTTCATTTTTTCATATCGTAGAGAATACTGAATTCAATCAAAACTATATTCTCTTCAAATCGATTGTATTTCTGTAGGTCGTTGGTCAATGATTCGTAAAAACCACTTGAAGCAATTAATTATGAAAGAGTCAATGGATTGTGACATAAAACCTTGGCCTTGACTTCTGGTGGTTCACAAAAATTAGACATCTGATCCAGTTATATCGTAACAATGGTTGTTTCATTTTATGAATAATATTATCGCAATCTAAAAGAATTATCTACCAGTCAATCGGTGAATGAGCGAGGGAATAATATAAACTTTAGAAGATGCCAAGATTTAAGAATACCATACCTACAGCATTAGAGAATAAACATGTAGGATTATTTTCCTAAAATTTAATGCAGGTTTCATTGTCATTATTACGTCAAATTGTATTTAACTATGAGTTGAGGCCGTATCAAATTACATCATGGGTACAATTAGCGATCTATTCCTAATCCTCTTCAAAGATAGCCTCTTCAGGCTATACTTACTGGCGTGGTTGAGAACATATACACGAGAAGGTAGATGGACTTAAAAAATAGTCAAATATTTAGAATAATTAACATTTCTAAATTTAAATTTTTAATTATTATGAAGTAGCCTATCCGAGCATTAGCAGAGCAGGAAGGATACTAGTAGAAGGAATTAATCTATTTGTATTCTTCTGGTGTCGGAGGCCAAGATCCTGTTTACGTCGCTAAACCAAATGCGTAAGTGTAAGGTAGACTAAGTAGTAGAGTAGCAGAGTAAGGATAAGCTAAGCACGAAAATATATAGGTAAAGGCTGGTAAAGATGACGATGCTGTGCTTCAAAGAATTGAACGCCTACTTAAATTAAGTGGGATTTTCTAGGAATTCAGTGAGAACATGTGAGGTAACATATTTTTTCCTAAGGAAGTTCTAATACCAATTAATCCCATATTGGAATTTCGACAATTTCGGCAATATATGATAGGTTTTATTAATTGTTTCCTGCGTTTTATCTTTACTAGGCGATGTATCCGGGTGTGTTCACACGCACATAAAGTTAATGATAGTTAACATATAACATAATCGTTAGCCTTAAATGCCTATAAAACACGAAACACGCAATTCTTCAAAATCAGATCATTCGGCTTGGATGGTGAAGGAGGACGATGACGTACCACAATCTTTTGGTGATACCAAGATCCAAGAATGAGAGGGAGAATAGAAGAGAATATTCAAAGAATTATTGTCATTATCACGTCAAATAGTATGAGTAGAGCCCGTAGCAAATCCCATCACGGGTCCATTATAATATCATTAGAATTATAATAAACTAGCTGCGCCCCGCGGTATCGCCCGCGTAAATATCGATCCCGTGGAAAATAGAAAATTATGACATGGCATCCCATAGGATCGTTTATAGGGATGAAAACGTGAAAATTCTATGTGTTAATCCTAGTTATCCTCCACGTGTGTGCCAAATTTCATGAAAATCGGTTCAGCCGTTTTTGCGCGAAGGAACAACAAACAAACAAACATACAAATTTTCGCATTTATAATATTAGTAGTATAGTTATAGTATAGTTTCTTATCCTTCTAGTTCTGATAAATGGCGACGATATCTTCTTTTTTCTGTCACTTTCTACTACACGTTAATCTAGAATTAAACTTGAAATGGTCTCATATCTAATTAATTTGATAAAATGTCGTTTAATGGGTTATATCCTGCCCTAATGAGATAAAATGTAAACCTGTTCCGAAGTTAATTTTGGCTTAATGAAAAAGAAAAAGAAAACATATATTAAAGCTAACTTGTTTTCTTTTTATATAGTATAAGGGGATAAACAGACAGTTGCAGACATTTTCGTCACGACACTCCAAGACATCCGCATACAGATTACACAGATGTGTTGCCCTCCTCCTCCCACGGCCATGAGCCACCGGATAACTACTTTACACACGAAAACGCGTCAGCACAGCTATCACTTTACGCCGGTATTGTGTAGGCGAGAGGTACCTCCCCGGCCGCTGCGGCCTAATGCGGCTACATACGGCACATAGTGTGGCGATACCTCTTGTATGTATTAAATTTAAAACTCACTTATTTTTACTGAATACTTATTACCTACTGATTATATCAATGTATATCAATGTGATTATATATAAATATATTATAATTATATTGTAAGTAATAACAGTAATTGTTTAAACAAATAAGTTAATAATGTGCTTATTTTTTGGGATAGACTTTCCTGTTCACGTGAATCATTTTAGTTTGTGTGGGATGCATTTAAGGTAGGACAATAAATGAGTCAGGATAATTTTAACCTTTTCTGTCACAAAATAAATTAGTTAGAGCTATCCGAGAACCGGTATAACAAGGCTAAACATGGTATTAATTCGATTTCGATATTGATCCTAGTTTGTCTTTTGTACTTATTTTATTTTAGGTGTACGAAATACTTGATATCTAAGTAAATAAAATATATTGTTTTTGTAATGCCCAATTAATACACCGGATACTGTACATCCTCCTTTGTTTAATAGCTGCTTTTATATAGTTTAAGAGTATTAGTGCCTACTTTATAACTTCGAGAAGCAACGGCATTAAGCAGTCATTTTAAATATTGACGATGGAAGAATAGCAAGTTTTTACATTAAAAAAAACATTTCAAATTTAAAATTACTATTATCTTTTAAGAATATTGTGCTTCTGATAATATTGCTAATGAATTTCAAAAGAAATATCTTAGAATCGTACGTGCAATAAGTTAGCAATCGGAGGGGCTGTTAATGTAACCTAGACCATGATGCGCACCGCTGCACTTATTACAGATATTAAGAAAGAGTAATATAATTGCTTTACATCATTTCTTTTGTTACTAGTAATAAGATAATAAATGGAAGCGCTCGCGTCGTGTCTTGACTTCGTAATCGATTAACCACGTTAAGCAACGCTCGATGAGGATAATGTCTTGATGGGTCATCTACTTTTTGTGGTATTAAACTCCACGCATTTATGTAATTGACTTTTATCATCTAGTTTTAATTGTAATTTTATTGAGACGGATAACCATCTAACATGCTCATAAGAGCATATTAGGACACTCTGGTGGACCTTTCTCCACCAGAGTGTGGCAAATGTGTGTGTGTGACATCAATACAATTAATATGCAGACGTGTTAAAACCCCTCCCTCCATTAGGCCACTGAAAAATTTGGCTGCAATACCGAAACTTACTAAAAATCTATCTGCACACAGCAGTCGTAATTAAATTAATAACAGAGTAACCTAACGATAACCATGAGAGAAGGCCGAATAATTAATGATATGTCATTAAAAAAAAACAATAGCGGCAGTAATGACATGTCATTAAAATATAATGATTGACTTTAACTCAAGTGTGAGGTTGTCTAGCTAAGTAGACGGTTTCACACTCGAGAATCGACATGAATTTATGATTTGAAGTGTTAGGCTGGAACAGGAAAGTGCAAATTTTGTCAGTTATAGTATCAGATACAATAAGATATTATGTAATACGTAGGATTGGCTATTGGCTAATAGTTCCTACATAAACGTACCTGAACATGGCGAAATAGTAACGGAACAGTTAAGGAAATATTTATGAGCTAATAATAATCATCAATCTGCTATTGAAACATGTCCAGCCTCATATTGAAGCACAAATCTTATCGGTCTTCTGTTAAACATATCCAACCGCAGCGAGACGTCCCAGGTTCGAGTCCCAGGTACTAGGACTCGTCCCAGGTGGGGCTAAATGTATCAGGGTTTTCAATTTCTAAATAACAGACCTGCACCTGGTTTAGTTCCAGTCGAGTCAGACTCCCTGCCCTCCCATCAAAATAGAATGAGAAAATAGAGGGTACACTGGGGCAACACACTTATGCATTAGTACCTATTATATCATGGGTCCAATCAATACAGTTATTTTCAATTTTGTCTATATATCTTAGTAATCATATGCTCTATGTCAGACTCACATATCCATTCAATGATGGCCACATTATATCTCATACAGGAAAACCATTATAACTAAATAAAAACTGGATCGGCTGTTTGAGATCAATGACCTCGTAGTAGAGAGAGTACCTAGTCTTCACTAAGCCGTACCAGAGTGACAGCTACTTAACCACTCTGTCCTCCTCATCTTTAAAGATTCGTCACATTGACTGACGTCTATTAGTTTACTGTTAGGCATGAATTTCATGTTGAACAATGTCTGGCGATAGGCTGAATATGTTATGTTATTTATTGCCAATTTATAAGGTTATTTAGGATCTTTTATAAGGTAAACTGGTAACGGTATTTAGGTAATTTCGAAGATATACCACTGCTTCTTAATAACATATCTCATAAGACCAATTCTTCATATTATTTATGGTAAATAAATTTAAATTTTTAATTCGAAATAAGAGTCAGTGTTTAACAACGTATATATACGATCATAATATTGGTATAATATAAGATTAGTGATTAGTTTTTATTATTATATTAACATTAATTAGTAATAAAAGTTTATAATTCACAGAAGGCAAAAGAGATGAATAACCTCATTATAAGCCTGCTACCACAGGCAAGATACAGATAGCTATGTAGATGCAGAGATTTTGCCTTCTTCCTAGGCCCGTCAGTTCACACGGAATATTTTTTTTATAGTATGAGAAGTCAAATGAGCTGTCGGAGCTATTTTCATGACTACCGACGCCCATAGACATCTACATAGAGGTTATACAGATGTGTTGCTCTATCCTCCTTTGTCCTACGTGGGCCACCGGCTGCTTACACACTGCACGAAACCCGATAGCACAGCTGTCAGTTTACGCCAGTGTCGTGTGAGCTAGAGGTACTTCCCCGGTCGTGCGGATCCAATTAGGCTGCAAGCATGCTCCGATGTCACTATCACACACAACATCTAAAGTTTAATATAATTAGTGTCATTATGACCAGATGTATGTTGGAGCAAAAGTGATGAGTCATGTAAAATGAATGCCGTTACATAAGTCGACAATGTTGAGCTTATGTCACTGACAGGGGCTTGCTAACAGGTGACCCGTCCGCTTATCATCCACTTTCTCATAGAAGACAATGCGACAACTATTCTTGTTGTAGCACAAGTAATCAGTTTTATTATATGATTTATTGTATGATATATAAGGCTCTTTTTGTAATTCGCATTCTTGTAGTAAATCTTATATGAAAGTTATTTGGAAACCGGGCCATACAATGGCGGGCTTATTATAAAATTAGTGGGTGTATCCTAATGGTCAGCGTGAGAGCTGTAAGGTATGAAGCCAGTTGCTCTCGACTCTAGGTTACTGTTGCAGGGTTGCTGCAATGTTATAAACAGTAAATATTTGTTTGTTTGTTTGTATTGAATAGGCTCTAACACTACGAAGTCGATTTGAAGCGTTCTATCATTAATAGAAAACTACATTGCCAATAAAGAACGAGACTATATTTTATTACGATTGATTATTTTTAATTTTTAATGCCTAATGAAGTGGCCATGGGTCGGCGAGTTATCCAGTTTAGTTTTTATTAATTTTAAAGCTGGCAAGAGAACAAAATTATTGTAGATTTGTATTAATGATTCAAATAGAAGGCTTTCTTCATTGTTATCTTTTTCTTACTTTACCATTATCTCATATATTGGGCATATCATAAATCCTTTGGATTTGGGAGAGTACTGAGGGAGTGTACTTTCACGTTAATAAGAAGTAGGCCATGTTGCATTGCAAATGGGCCTGATAGATCTGGAAGATATTTCTCGCTCACATAATAAGTATGATATCTTGGGGGATAATGTGAGGTTTCGTTGGAGGATTTCAGTACAGGAGCAACAAATATATGGATGAAAATACTAGTACGTGGTCATAAGCGAAATGTTTGTAAATCCACTAATACATTTTTAGGTAACAAGCACTTTAAAAGATCAATAAAACTTGCGAAAAGGACAATGTTAAATTAGTGATGTTGGTCTTCACCATTATATTGAATTAGATACAGCATTATTCGAGGTTATTGAAAAAAGAAAATAACTACTAACCACGGATGATTTGTAAGGCCAAATTAAAAACATTTATACTGCAATAAAGACGAAGGTGATTCCACCTGCTTGAGTCTTATTGATAAGTAGACACAGTGTCCATAATCGGATTAACTAATTATGAAATAGTTCTTAAAAGTACCGGATCGTTAAGTCCACCCATGGGCCATGACCATGGTTGTAGTTGGAAATATTGAAGTAACTAAATCGTCGACATTGTAAAATAGCTAAATTAGTTGACGCTACAGCGTTTTCGTTCCAGCAACTACAGCGTAAAAGTGGCTGTTGCCAGGTCCGAGAGCTCCATACAGCACCATTGGGTGGAGATAGCCATAGGACAACTAAAATAATGATAATTTTATAATCAAAAAATTAAAAAAAATATATAATAATGACTGACTAACAATACTAACATAGAATAATAAAACTGCTACTAACCACAATCTATGGATTTTGTGTCTGAAATAGATTTTTACTTATTAAAGGTATACCTATTGTTTTACTTTTGTCGTAAGTCAAAACTGTAGATTGCGAAGTGTACATGTACAGCCCTACACGGAACAAGCAGCGGCGGTTACGTCACTGCAGTGAGCAGGTTAGTAGCTCGATAACTTGCTCCAAATTCACTTTGTCTTACTGCAAAGTGCAACCTACTTCGGAGTCACCGGTTATTGAGAGCTTAAAAGTCCTACTCTATGGTTATATCTTTTTTTGATGTTAATATATTTTTAGCTAAGTACATGCTTATATTAAATTCGTATAATAATAAGGGTAAAGGCATTTCATTTTGTTTTCATTTACGTTGCGATTTAGACAATATTTATAATGTTAATGTTTTTCAAAACATTTTATATTAATAATACAACATAACATTTTTATTTCATCAAAATATTAAAGTTAATGTTAATGAAAATATTTATATTAATAATATGTTGTATTATTCACATAAAATATTTTGAATAATAAATATTTTAACATTTTGATGAAATGAAAATGTTTTTATTTAAAATAAAATTATAAATATTACTTTTAAGTCTTATAACGTCAGCAATTAAATGTATTATAATAAAGGTTTAAACTAACCTTGAATGTTTTTCGGGATTTTACATCGGAGATTTTCTGAATTATAAACTTATATTGTAATATATTTACTTATTATGAGATTTAGTCTTCCTATGTTGAAAAAAATTGCGAGAAATATTTTACAAATGAACATACTATAAATTAAACTACAAAAATATCTTCTCTATAGTATACCTACATAAAATGTAAAGCTTTTGTCTCCGCCCACTTTCTGCATACAGAATCGTAAATCTGTTCGTATTATAATCGTATATATACTATAGTTATAGTATAGTATTATAAATGTGTACGTAAGTAGTAGTTCGTATATACTCTTCTCTTATTCAAAATTAAAATTTAGAAACATTTAGTTACTGAATATTTTGAGTTATCCTTAAATAGAAAAATGAATGCGAATTGTATTCAATTTGATGGGACTCTCGCCAGCCTAGTTCCGTATGCGGCATTAGTTGCAAGGTTGTACCTATGGTTGTACCATGTATTTGATTGTTTCGATACCTACCCCACCGGCGCAAGCGCTATATTGATCGATCACTCACATAGGCTATTCAAATATAATATTGATTCATTAATAATATACTAATATTATAAATGCGTTTGGACGGATGCATGTTTGTTAGTCCATCTCGCCTTAACAATTTTGATTTAAACAGATTTTTAAGAAATTGAGCAATGTTGTAACTACTAAAATAATAGGTGCATAAGCTATTGAAACACTAACTTTTGACACGTGGTTCTGTCTGTGATAGTTTTATAGTGTATGCTGTATAAATATGGATTCGTATATTTCCTTGTTAAAACTTAACGTCCACGTGAAAGACCTTCTATCAAAGATATATCTACCTTCTGATAATTTCATAACCCTTAACGTATATTCAGGTATATCATCAAAATCAAAATCAGCCTATAGCCGTCCTCTCCTGAACGTAGGCCTCGAGACAGAGCTCCACCTATCCCGATCTCGGGCAGCCGGCATACATCCGCAGCCCGCTACCTGTCATAAGTCGTCACACATATTTCTTAACATACGCACATTTTGCGCTCGCCATCCAACTAACCATGAAGTTTCACAGGAACAATCAATTGTAATTGGATAATAATGAAAAGATTATTTTGCCTTATACATTGTATTTCTGTACACATAATAATATCACAATGAAAGTGTGTGTTTGTGAATTGTGACTCATATGTGAAATCCACGCGGGCAGCGGCTAGCCTACAAATGTAAATTACACTGTTTTCTTGGTGCAGTGGTCACTGGTAACCCTATTTAGTCAGTTACTGTAGGTCCGGGTTCGCATGCCGAAAGTATTGGTGTGTTATTGGGATTTTACAATTTCTAACAAGTGACTGCTGTGCTGCCGGGTTTCTGTGTGCAAGTAGCCGGTGCCCATGGGGAGTGAAGGATAAAGGAGGGCGACGCATCTGTATAACATTAATGCGGATGTGGTCTTAAAAATGGTTCCGATTTTTCGTTTGCCCGATGGTATAAACTATAAAAAAAGACGGAAGATTCGCGGTGTAAGTACACGAGCCATTAGGCCGCTATCCCACT